>PVIJ01018826.1:0-25310 GCA_004024925.1 Scalopus aquaticus
GAAGGGGGAAGAGAGAAAGAAGGAGCAAGAGCCTGGGGGGCTCAGAGAGGGCGGGAGAGAGGAAAGGCGGAGGCGGGGACTCTGCTGAGAGAAACGGGGTTGCCATCAGAGAAATGGCAGGCTCAGCAGGTCAGGCATTCAGGTGAATCTGGGGAGAGAAACCTGCGGCAGAGTGACAGAGGACAGAAGGACAGAAGACAGGCTCACGGCGGGGTATCTTTTGGTGTAAAGGCCGCTGAAGCCCCCGCCCAGGGCTCCCCGCCCCTGGCCTGCTGGTTCTCCCAGAATCAGGCGCAGGCTGTCTCCGGCGGGCGCGGGAACCTCTGCTCGAAGCCACGCTCATCATTCTGAAGCATTTATGAAACTCCTGCCGAGGAGGGTGCAGAGTGGGGGGGGCTCCTGGGGACTGGCAGCATTGAGAAGATGAGGTGCCCAAGAGGGACGCGGGCAGCAGGGCGAGGAGGGCGGGGCCCACGGAGCCCAGAGCAGGCCGGACCTTCGAGGCCAGGCGCGTGAGGCCCCGCGGCAGGGACGCACCCCACCCCGAGGATCTGCTGGGCTGTGGGTCTCCAGGCCGGGTGTGCCGTGTCCCTGCAGAGGGACTGGCCCTGTGCCCCAGAAGCGACCTGTCCAGACTCATGAGCATCATGTCCTCCGAGTCCAAAGGAGCTGGAGGGAGGCGTCGCCGTGAGCAGTGGAGGCGGAGACCCCCAGCAGCCGCCAGCTTCAGGCCGAGGGGACCCGTCTTCCGAAGCTTCCGAACACCGTGTCCGAGGCGGAAGGGTCAGGCGCCCCTCTGTCCACTCTCCGGCCTGCCCATCTGGAGGGGCCATCGCCGGGGCACATGTTCACAGAGTAAAAAGCAATTCTGTCGTGGGAGGAACAAGCGTCTCCTGACTGAGTTCATAGACATCTGTGGCTGGGATTTAAATCAAACATCGGTGTGTTGCCTTCTCTTAAAGGAGCCGCCCACACAGTTTTTGGAGAGTGAGGTGGCCAGACGCCGGGCAGAAGTGGCGGCCCCGCGGCCTTTGCCCAGCCCTTCTGGGCATAGAGAGGACAAAAAGCCTGGCCCCGTCCCCACCCCCCACCCCACCCAACCCCCGAGGGCCCGAGGAGGGCGCTGGGCTGGTGCTTCTGGCCCGAGTCAGCAGTCAGGATGAAGCATTGAGAGGGGAGATTTAGGGCTGAGGAGCTGATTTTCTCTTCCTTCTGAGAGCAGCTCTTTGCAGAAAGCCCAGATCCTCAGCGTGAGTGGCCCAGACGTGAACGCCCCAGGGCCCCGAGTGGCCACCTGGAGGCCTAGAGCAGCTCAAGCGCCCACGTGAACCGAGAACGAAGCAGAGCGCTGCCAGGGGACCCTGTCCCGGAGGAACTCGGGGCTCTGGCTGCTGGAGGCGCCTCCAAACAGGGTGCCGGCTGGCTGGGCCAAGGGCCGCTTCTCGGTCTCAGTGTGGGAGGTGACCGGTGAGGGGCCAGGAGACCTGGGAGAGACAAAAGCACTTTCTTAAAATCTAGACAATCAGAATTTATGAATATTTCAAACTGGAAATCATGGGAGATTATGATTTTCTCATGAGATTTTTTTTTTTTAAGATTTATTTTTTTATGCATACAAGCTGGGGTGCAGCCAGAGGTGTGGGGGGTGGGAGGATTCACCAAAGACAGAGTGGGGATCAGAACAGACGGATCCACTGAAACACACTGCTGAGGGGAGCAGCGGGGTGACAGGAGGGGTCTGCTGCACCCTGTGGGAAGCTCCCTGGCCGGGGATCGAACTCATGCTGCAGTGTCTGCGGACAGCTTCACAGTGCTGAGACTTAACCCTTAACCCATTGTGCCACCAGGGAGGCCCCCATGAGATTTGTTTTATGCTTAATATCTGCTTTGCTCAATCCCACTTACAAAAGCTCATGCATCTGTGTGTGAGCCCAAAAGAATGTTTTTGAGTAGGAAGTCTTAAGAGCTTAACACCATTGCAGAGTGGCAATAATGCAACCCCTGCCTTTCCACGCACTCTGTGATTTGGTGAGAAGGGGGTGGCTCTATAATGCCCACATGAGGCCAGTTCACAGGGGCTCAATACTTCATTGCCTATAAATCTAGCTGTAAAAGACAGACCTTAAGTTTTATTTTTAAAAATAGAAAGCTGTTAAAACGGAACACATCTGTGAAAACCTAGGGAAAATAATCTGTATAAGGTATGGGTGAGCCAAGGTTAAACAAAGATATTGTGAAGGCTAGTCCAGGCCTTTAATAACGAAGACACAGCCTTAAAATAAATAATTTTTTAAGGATTTATTTATTGATGCATACAAGTTGGGGTACAGACCAGAGGTGTGGGGCAGCGAGAGGGTTCACCAGAGATAAAGTGGGGAGCAGAACAGGCAGATCAGAAACACACTGCTGAGGGGAGCAGCGGGGAGACAGGAGAGGTCCGCCCCGCCCTGTGGGAATCTCCCTGGCCGGGCGTCGAACTCGCATCGCCGCGGCTGACAGCTCCACAGCGCAGCGCTCAACCACTGCACCACCCGTGAGGCCCTAAATAATATTTTTTTTAAACTGCTCACTTCAGAGCCAAGCACTGTGTTCCGTGGGATGAAAAATAACTGTAAAACTTTTGAAAAGAAATGTCCTCCAGTTCAGTTACTGTGGTCCAATTAGAGTGAAATTAAAGTGAAATATTTTTTGAAACAGAACTCAGGAAAATTGGGTGGTGGCGTTGAATGGCTCCCTACGAGACGCCCATTAATACGGCGCTGCGGCCGCGTCACTCTGACGGCCCCTGTGTGTCTTCAAATGCTCTGTCCCTGTGAAAGCCTCTGAAAAGTTCTGCAGCAAGGAATCTTACTTCAGCCACTATTTCCAAACTGACCTGGGGATAAGAAGCCTGCCCCCAGCCCCCAGCCCCCAGCCCCCAGCCCCCAGCCCCCAGCCCCCAGCCCCACCCCCCCCCACCCCCACCCCGCCCCATCAGCCGCTGCGGGGGAGTCTGAAGAACGTGCCTGAGCGTCCGCAGGAGGATTAAACACAAGAGGTCAGGGCCTTTGCCTTCTTGAAGCAGCGTTCACAGGCGCTGAAAGCCACTCAGAGCACCGTTCTGCGTTTCTGTGGCCCCCTGTGGGCCGGGCAGGCCGTTCCTGGCCCCCAGCTGAGGCCCCTCCAGCCTCCAGCTGCCCAGCGGCCCAGCTCCGAGGGGCCTCCCCGCCCCCGGGAAGCGGTCCCCAGCGCCGCCAGCAGGAGGCTCTGTCCGCCAGCCTCCTCCCAAGACCTGCAGCCGGTTCAAGGTTAAGATGCTTCAAGAACAGGAGCCAGGAAAGTCCTCTGGCCGCTGGGCGGGCGCTGGGCGGGGTGACCGCGGCTCGGCCCGGCCAGAGACGTCTGTGCTCACACTTTATTATTAGCCTGTGGCATGTGCACATTTCAAACAGGGCGCGGAGTCCAAGGGGAAGAAAATAGAAGCGGAGGCTTCGCTGACAAGCGAGGAGGACTTGAGTTGCGCGCGTGGCTGGCCCTCGAGCGGTCAGCGCCGGTCACGGAGAGCGGAAACCGCACCGCGAACGCCAAACTGCCGGCAAGTGGAAATAAATCGGGGGACCGGGGACACCGCATTAAGGACCCCCGAAGCGACCCCGGGAAGGGGGCGCGGCCGCGAGCTGTGCGTGCTGGCCTCGCGGGCGCCTCCCTGGCCCCCTCCCCACCTCCTTGCGCCCCGCCCGGGAGGGGCGAGGCCAAAGGGGCAAATCGCTGTGAGATGCTCGTCGGTCGCGCTGTAGAGGTCACAGCGTGGCTGGCAGCGAAGCCACGCGCGGGGCCAGGACAGCCGGAAGAGGGAGGTGGGGAGGCCGAGACGCGCCCGAGACAGCAGGGCGCAGAGCCCCGGCCGACGAGCGGCTCCTGTCCCGGGAACTGCGGCGGGGCAGGGACTCGAAGCCCCCGGCGTCTGCAAGAGAGCGGCGGCCCGTTCTCCCCCAAGTGTCCACGTGCGGGAGGAGCTGGGCTGACCACCGGCCCCGCCGGGCCTCTCGCGGAGACGGCGAGGCGGCGCGGGGCGGCCGAGGCGCCGGGGCTTCGGGACAGGGCCCAGGACATCAGCGCGGGCGGGTGACTCCGAGGACACGGGCGCGCTAGCCCCCGTTTGGCTGCAACAGCGGCGCCCGATCAGCTCCTCTCTGGACTCCGCCCCTTCCCGTGGCCCCGAGAGGCCGCTGGCCTGCCCGTGGGGTGCCGGCCTGGCGCGGACGGGCGGAGCGGGCCTCCGGGCTCCTGTCTGCCGCTTCGGCCCCGCCCGTCGACCCGCGGCCCTAAACGGCAGAACCAGAGCCCGCTGGCCGCAGGGACCGTTCGCGGGGAAGCGCCACCTGGGCAGCGGCCGGCGGGCCCCGAGGCCACCCGGTGAGGGCGCAGGTGACAGCCGGGGAGGGCACGCGAGACGAGCCAGGGCGGGGCCCTGCGGGCAGCACTGGACTGACCGGGCCGTGGGCAGGGCAGGGTTAAGGCTGACCTAGGTCTCCACAGCAGGATCCAAGCCCGGGACTCAGCGAGCGCGCAGACGGGGTGGTTCGGCTCTGGCCCCACCGCAATCGCTTCGTTTCGCTCATCGCTCACCGAGTTGGTTGAAACGCCACCTACAAAGCATTTGATGTTTGCTAGCTCCTGTCAGCAGACCATTTTGTACCTAAAAGGTCATTCTAACTGTCCTAGAAATAACTTTTTTTTGAGCAAATCCTACAGTGTCATTCAAGGATTTTCCTCAGTGTTTCTCAGAAGAGGAGAAAGAGCACAGGCCCCTCTGCGCATGACGTGACGTCATTTGGACAGCCTGGACTCGACGTTTTCAAGTCAGATTTTTTTAAGATTTATTTTTATGTATGCATACAAGAGCTGGGGTGCAGGCCAGAGGTGTGGGGGGTGAGAGGACTCCCCAGAGACAGAGTGGGGAGCAGAACAGGCGGATCCACTGAAACACACTGCTGAGGGGAGCAGTGGGGAGACAGGAGAGGTCTGCTGCGCCCTGTGGAAGCTCCCTGGCCGGGGATCGAACTCAGGCCGTGGTGGTGACAGCCTGAGACTGACCCCTGGGCCCCAGGGAGGCTGCAGCTTTTTGACTCCCTCTTCGGCCTCAGTCCCTGAGCTGCCTCCTTGTGCCTTCACCGCTCCCCTGCAATCTGACCTCTGGCATTATTTCTGGAATCAGAACCTGCAGAGAACCCAGGACCCAAAGACGTGGACACCAGAGGGTGGGGTGGGGGAGACAGAACAACGAGAGCCTGGGCCCCTCAAGCCGCTACTCACCAAAACCCGAACACGGCCTCAGCAGTCCACGTGTTCCCATGAAGCCCCCCTGCCGCTGACTGCAAGGCCAAAGGGACTCTCTTCTCAAACCCAAAAGTCATAAACCTCCCCTGGGCTCAGCAGCCTCGCCGCACGCATCTTCCCTGCGAGTTTATGTGATTACGTGTGTGGCCTTTGGCACGTGGGGATGAGGAGAGGACACAGAGTGCCTGGGCGCTGAGACTTGGACCCGGCAGCTGGCCCGCGAGGTCTGGCTGTCACTGTCACACGTTTTGTTGAGGGTCACCAGCGACTTGGAAATCTACACGAGGCCACCGCCAAATGAAGAGCACCGCAGATGATACAGAAAGGATTCTACTACTGTTATTTCTGGGCCTCTGAGGCTGTCCTGTGCTCTTGGACACATTTTGTGCCTAGAAAAAATCATTCTTTAGGATGGCAGAAATTCTGAAAAAGCCCAGGTGAGATGGTATTTTTTCCAGGTTATCTGTAAGGGAAGGATAGACACCAACTTTGTGAATGTTAAACAAGTCACTTAGGGGACCTTCCTGGGGGTACAGAGGTTAAGTCTCAGCACTATGAAGCTATCAGCAGCCACCGCAGCACAGGTTCGATCCCCAGCCAGGGAGCTTCCCACAGGGAGCAGCAGACCTCTGCTGTCTCCCCGCTGCTCCCCTCAGCAGTGGGTTTCAGTGGATCTGCCTGTTCTGCTCCCCACTCTGTCTCTGATGAGTCCTCTCCCCCCCACCTCTGGCCTACACCCCAGCTCTTGTATTTATAAATAAATTTTTAAAAATCTTAAAAAATAATTTCTAAGGTTTGAGTCACTCCTGTGTGACGTCCCCACATCCCTCCAGGCCTCTTTTCTGCAGTAGCCAAGCAGCCATTACACCTTCTCCTTCCCCTCCTTCTTCCTTTATTAACTGTTCTCTTTCTTCTGAGGTTTTAGGAAAATGTACTTAATTTTTTTTAAATCCGAATGGGCCTATTTATTGGCCCAACCGGAATCCCCTAAACTATTTTGACCCCGGCCTCCCTGGGAGCGGTGGTTAAGTAGCAGCACATGAAAGCTGTCCGCAGCCACTGCAGCACGAGTTCGATGCCCGGCCAGGGAGCTTCCCACAGGGCGCAGCAGACCCCTCCTGTCTCCCCGCTGCTCCCTCAGCAGTGGATTTCAGAAGATCCACCTGTTCTGCTCCCCATTCTGTCTCTGGGGGGTCCTCTCACCCCCCGCACCTCTGGCCTACTCCCCAGGTCTTGTATGTATAAATAAATAAATCTTTTTTTTAAAGTCATTTAGAATAAAATGTTAATTGACAGCGCTCAAAAGATTTTGCGCAGTCAATGTGCTGTGCTTGGTGACGCCAAGGAAACAGGGAAAGGACAGGACAAACTCAACGATCACACAGAATAAAGCCTGCTCAGTCTGAGCACTGAGGAATTAGTGAAGGTAATTAAATTCCAAGAACATTTTCAAAGGGAACAAAAGACAAATCGGGGACTTAGAAAACAAGACACACAGGCAAAGAGGGACATTAAAATTAGATAATTAGATGAGTGTATTTGGGAAACATCTTGTTTTTGTTCATTATTTAAAATTTGAAGCTACATTCAAAATACAAGTGAAAGGTGGCCCAAGGGGTCCACCAAGAGGTTCCACATACCAACGTAGCGGAAGGATTTCCCAGCAGCCAGCAAGAGCACTAAGGACAAACAGAAAGAAGAAAAGCAGAGCCGGCTGTTGGCTCACCACTGCTCGGCCCCCTTGGAAAGGGGAGCCCCCGTGAGGACAGAACCCCCCTCGCACTAGGAAATACGCCCCAAAGCCTGCTCGCCCTCTGTGTTGAGTGCATAGAGCAAACAGCCCATCTTAAAGGCTCACGCGGGGCCGGAAGAACCACACAGAGGACTCCGGCGCTGGAAGTGTCGAGAGGGAAGCTGGCTTGTCCCGTAGCTCTCCTTTCTGGAAACTTCCAGGTGCCTGACAGTGGTATGTCAATGAGAGTCACTGAACGGTTCTGGAGGAGCAGAAGACAAGCCCAGGCTGTCGATGAACCCCCAAGGGGGCTTCGTGGTCGGGTTGGGTACCTCAAACCAGCCACAAAATCTGGAAAATTCTAGCAAGGCCAGAACGAGATGCAAAGGCGGCTGATGGCAGCATCTGCTCCAAGGGTGGAGCGCACTGAGGGGTGAGCTTGGGCGGCGCTGTTAACCCCGGGCCGGGTCAGCCCCGGCTGGCCCCCTGCTCCCGTAGCGCCTGGCCAGCGCGTCTGGGGTCCAGGGGAGGCCAGCAGCTCGCCCGGCAGCCAGACGCAGAGGAAGTCTGGAGACGACTCTCGGGGCGGGGGGTGGGTGCGGAGGTGGCAGGAGAACCACAGCCACTGCTCCGTGGCTGGGGGAGGGGCCGGAGAGGGCTGTGGGGAGCTGCGGCTGGACAGGGCCCTCTCGGGGGTCAGTGATTGCCCTTGCGCCCCACAAGGTCCTGGTGGCCAGGGTAAGGCCTCCCCGGCAGCTCCCCTCCCGCCCCTCCAGCTGCCCCTGACCACCTAGCCTGGTATTTACGCTTCGTGTCCCTTGGCGTCCCCGGCACATGTCCAGGGCATAAAGGGCTCTTCCAGATCCGCCGCCCCGACCGGCTTCCCCACTTGGCAGCTGCCTGGGGGAGCTCCCACCCAGAAGGCCGGGGCCCCCTCCTGGACCCCACTTCTCCCTCTGCCGTCCCCCCAAGCTGGACAGTCCCCCTCCACCTCTCCTCTCAGGTTAGGGCCTGAGGTAGAAGGAATTCTCACCCTTCTTTTTCTTTCAGTGTAAATTGAAATTGCTTTTTAAAATATAGATGCATTTTGATGTAACATCAACTTAAGAAACTGAATGATTTAGGGGTACAAATTCCCACCTCTTCAGAGGAGTGTGACCACACACACCCCCACCGGGAGCCAGAGGTCTCCACATACCTGCCTCAATTCTGCATCAGGTTCAAGGTGGTTTCATCTGCTTCTTTGCTCTGTTCCTCCATTTCCACACACGTGCGACCACCCAGGATTTGTCTTTCTCCTGCTCTTACTTCACTTAGCATCAGCCCCAGCCCCACCTAGGTTGTCCACATTTTTCACAGCCGAGTAGTATTCCGCGTGTGTCTGCACTGCCTCCTGCATGCTCCGCTCTTCCACGGGAAGGCTGTCCAGCCTGGAAGGTGTTCCGCCATGTCCAGGCGCAGCCGCCACCCTCCCTCAGGCTGGTGTCGCGTGGTGACCGTCTGCTCTGTCCCAGCCAGGCTCCTGGGGCCGGGTGTGTCCTCGCTTCCGCCTGTCCCATCAGCCGCTCCCTCAGTAATCGTCAGCTGGCTAAGAGGAATTTTCCAAGCTTGATTATTTAAGTTTAGTGGTTTTCCATTTTCTGACTTAGAAAATGCTCAGAATGCGCCTGTGAGCCAGCAGCACCCACCCACAACAGCCCGACGGGACGGTGCCTCAGAGGACGCCGGGCGCTCAGGCCCCCTCTGAACGAGGACCACGGCCAGCAGGCCGTGCCTTAGGGGGTCATAGACGTGCTGTCGGGCCATTTTCTGCATGAGAACACAGGAGCGCCCAGAGGCCAGACGAATTCTGCTCTTCCTGGCAAGTTAACGGAACCACTGCAGGAGACTCCTGAGCCTCCAGGCTACTCTGCTCCCCGATCGCTTGTGCCGCCTGCCGCGGAAGCAGGTGCCCCCGCCTCAGCGCAGGCGGGTGCAGCTCCTGGGCGGACTCCACCCGGCGCCAAGCACAGGGCCCTTCTGAGCATGCCACGCCTTGAAAATTATGCTTCGGGCCTCCCTGTGACACAGAGGTCGAGTCTCAGCACTATGAAGCCATCAGCAGCCACTGCAGCACGAGTTCGATCCCCGGCCAGGGAGCTTCCCACAGGGCACAGCAGACCCCTCCTGTCTCCCGCTGCCCCCTCAGCAGTGTGTTTCAGATGATCCGCCTGTTCTGCTCCCCACTCTGTCTCTGGGGGGTCCTCTTACCCTCCACACCTCTGGCCTGTGCCCCAGCTCTTGTCTGCATAAATAAATAAATCTCTAAAAAAAACATAAATTGGCGCAGCAGACCTCTCCTGTCTCCCCACTGCTCCCCTCAGCAGTGGATTTCAACGGATCAGCCTGTTCTGCTCCCCGCTCTATCTCTGGGGAGTCTTCTCACCCACCCACCCCCCACACCTCTGGCCTGCACCCCAGCTCTTGTATGCATACATAAATAAATCTTTAAAAAAACAAGAAAGAAAGAAAGTGACCAGCTTTTCACTTTTAGAGTAAAAGTCACTGTGTTGCATCCTGCAGGGCAGCACCAACTGCGCGGCCGGCGCCAGGCTTCTGTGCTCCCGGGGACTTGGGCGCTGTGTCTCCACCGCTGTGATCATTATGCTGACACCCTCCCTACGCGCCTCAGCGGGCTGTGCGGCTGGGTCAGCCGGACCTGCCTTACCTGGACGTCCCTCTCCGGGTGGCTGGTCACCGTGTCACGTGCTAACTCATCAGCACGTGGTTCTGAACACTCTGTGGTCCGCTCACGTATCAGTACATGTTTGTGTCACCAGTATCAGGTGGCCGCTCGCGTATTCATGCGTGTTCATCTAGGCTCCGGTTTTTCACGCCACGCTGGATTGATTTGGAATTATGAGAAGCTATTTCTTTGATCGTACTCAGTCTAGAAGCTTTACACATTGTTTTGGGGAAAGTGTAAGGTGTTTTATGAGAGAGAGTACAGCTTTTTTAATGTCCAGTAGTTCAGGAGCTGTGTGTGTTTTAGTGACTGCTTCTACCACTCGCGGCGGCACAGACAATGGCCGGCCCCAGGGCTGGTGAATTTAAAGGGCAGCGGCACACAGTGTGAACAGTCGCACACAGCCGTGCTCACTGGCGCAGCCGGCCCGGACATGCCGCATCCTGGCAAAGCTGGCCTCGAGCAGAGCTGAGACACCCCCAGGAGGAGGGTGCCGGGCACCTTAGAAATGTCGGGGCGTGAGGGGCACCTGGTGGGCTGGGGAGGGGTGTGATTTAAGGGTCCCCTCACTGCCACGGGCACAGAGCTGGAATCTGGAGATTCGGGGAGCAAGGTCTGCCCCCCTCCCTCGCTCCTCTAGCAGCCCGCGGCTGACAAATGCGTCTGTTTGCTGCCTCCCAGCCAGTCCAGGACCCAGGGCAGCCCCACGCGTGGTGGGTGAGGAGCCGAGGGCCGGCCGGGAGCAGGAGAACAGTGGCAGGGCGGCCCGGATCCTGGCCTGAATTGGGGGTGGCCACGCACACCCCCAAACCCCCGGGGCTTCTGCAGGCCAGGCCAGGTCTGCTGCTGAAAGCTGCCCCCCCCCAACTCCTGACTTGGGTGACACACAGAGAAAGTGTGTGTGAGGCTGTCCTGAAAGGATCCCAAATGAGGATTTTGAGCTTGAACTTCAGCAAATGCCTTGCTAGGTGGGTAATTCAAGACCTCTCAGCGCCAGGAACAGCGTCCACTCAGCCAGGGTCTGTGAACGCTGCGTCTGCTGGAGAAAACAGTTGCGACTTTAAAAACTCGCCCTGGAAAAAGAAAGCCCTGTTTCCCTCTAGAACTTCCAGTTCTCATGGTTTCTTTTGTTGCCATGACAGTACATTCACTAACAAAGCCCCTGGGAAAGCAAACTTGGCGAGCGGCAGCTGGAAATGAGGCTGCGGAATGAGACTTGACCCAAAGGTCCTCCCGGATGGGACACCCCCCCAAAAAGCTGAGGGGTTCCGCCACACCTGGCACCCACACACCTCGCACCTGGGGTGAGGCCCCCCTCCCATGCCAGGGCCTGGCCGAGCCTCCCTTGATCTCAGCTCACCCAAACAGGCCACCCAGTATCAAAACAGAGTGTGACTCCTCCCCACCGGCCAAAGGCAAAAGGAGAAAAAGTGAAAGTATTGGAGAGCTGAGCCAGCCGCACCCCAGAGCGAGCCGCGCCCAGGGTGAGCCGCGCCCAGGGAGAGCCGCGCCCCAGCCTCTAGAGCCAGACTAGCAGCCTCTGCCTCCCCAGCAGCCCTGGGGCGCCTGGCGCTGTGCTCCGCTTGGCTTGGGGCTAAGGAACACGGAGCTCTGGCGCCCCAGCCCCATCCCAGCCCCAGCGCAGGCCTCACTGGTGGAGCCGCTGGGAGAGGGAAGGGGCCAGAGGACGTCCCGCCCCCTCTGCGGTCTTCTCAGGCTGCATCATCCAGACAGCAACAGGCGGTTGGCAAAGGGCAGTCCGTTTAATAACCGACGTATGGAGAATTTCTGCAGCTGCAAATTCTAGGGAATGATGGGGCGACCGGAATATTTATCCAGTGTCCAGGGACTTGGGCTTCCAGGAGGGCGGGGGCGCAGAGGACAGTCCCGCCAGCCCGAGCGGATAAGCCCCGCCCGGCACATCCCGGCCATATCCTGCAAGGAACCACGGTGCTTTGTGGGTTCTGGAAAGGTCAGAAGCTCAGGATGTGACAACGCTGCCCCAGAGGGCAGGGCAAGGGGCTTCTCCGAGGCCCGCAGGCTCTCGCTGCTCGCTGCTCTCTCCCACACAACCCACCTTCTTTAAGCAACGGTGCTAGGCCTCGGCCGGACAGACCTCTGGTTCCCACGCCAAGGTGACAAGAGACCTGCTCTGAGCCTGTTGACTAGTCCTACTGACCCTTTTGGGGAGACCGACTCAGCGGGGACAACTGTGGCTCGGCCTCAGAGAGACACGGCCCTGCACGCAGCTCCAGCCGGCTCCCCGGCTGTCTTCAGCAAGTGCCGCCTCCCTCAGGCTTCCTCGCTGTCTGGGGCAGGAGGTCTGGTTTGACTGGTTTGGCCGCTGCAGCTCACCCAGCAGCTCGACTGCTCTGAGCCCTTCAGGCCCACAGAGCCTCACCCAGGCTGAGGGCTACGGATGAGCCACACTGCACCTTCCTCAGACGACTCAGGTTTCCTTTCCCTTTTCTTCTCCCCACATGCGATCAAAAGTCGCTCAAGTCCCTGTTAGTGTGTGGCCGAGGGGACCCAGGGGCCCCAAACTGTATGGAGGGCACACTCCCAAAGAGGGCCCTGCCAGCTGTGCTCACGGGGCAGAGGAGCAGATTCTTGGTGTGAAAGGCCCATGCGCAGAGAGAAGAAAGGACTTTCCCGATGCAGCTCCAGAGGCCCCCGCCCCTGCGGGTGACTGTCCAGCCCAGCAGGCTCGCCCCAGCAGGGAGGCTGAGGCCCGAGAGCTTGCCACGGTCCAAGATACCCCGTGTCGGAGCCACGGCTTGGCAGGTGCCAGAAAGCTGGGCTAGGGGAGACCCAGAATTCCAAATGCGCCTTATAATCCACCCTGAGGCCAAGGTAAGGGCAGCCTTTGGGCCAGCAGCCTATGGGCCAGGACCAGCCTCCCTGTGTCTCTCCCCCAAATCTCTCCCCCACAGGTCTCCTCTTTCCTCCCCTCTATTTATACATCCCCTTGCTCCTTCCCAGCAGCCCACGCTGGGAGTGGGCCCAGGGCATGCTGGGACTTGTAGTCCAAGTGGGGGCAGGGAAACCGGAGCCTGGGTGGTGTCCCGCCCCCTTTACGACACATTCCATAAGGCCCTTTCAAGACAGCCTGGAAATTTGCTCACTGGTGTGATTTTGTTCTTAAGACAAATACTTTTTATTTTTTTTTGCTTCACTCTGAATAATAAATTTCCCCTGAACTTTGTGAGGCAATAGCAGACTGGCAATGTAAGGTGACCAAAGGAGCCCTTTCGATATATAAACCTCAAACTGCTATAGAGAGAGCAGAGCTCTTGCATTGTGACAAATGGCTGGACCTTAGCCAACCTGTGGAGAGATGGCTTGAAAATCCTGACCCACTTTTTATCACACAGACAAAGAAATGAAATGGACGCTCGCTTGTGCCAGGAGCTCAGAGGTCTCTCCCTCCCCTCTGAGCTCCTCTGGGCTGGCAGATCCTCAAACAAGCATCAGACAGACGGACAAGAGAACAAGCCAAAAAGAAGTTTAATAATAACTTATTTACTTCCTGAACGTGTAGGAGAGACGCAGACGATGAGTAACTCATCATGTGGCTACAGGCACTATCTTGGATGACTCAGCTGGGACAAGAGAGGTTGGGGCGAGAAAGAGGTTGTCCAGTCAGGGCCTTAACTGGGGACGGCAAAGGTAGTCTGCCCTCTCCCAGGGAATTAGGTATTCCTGGAGCAGGAAGGTCTTCCTCCCTGAGAGGAGTTCAGGTATAAACACCCAAAGCAGCCTCCAACCAGATCTCAGGGCCTCTCCCTGAAATAAACCTCTGGCCAGACTGGTTTGAGGTGCAAGGTTTTCTCCCCACTTGGTGATAACAGGCACCTGCTGGCATCTTGTCTCTCAAGAGTGAGTCTGCTTCATGTGAGTTCCCTGGTCTCATGATAACACCAAAGACCCTGGAGTCCCCAGCAGGATTCACACTCCCTGACCAGGGCAGATTCTACCCCTGTGGCAGGCCTGCGCCACCTGTGTGATATAGCAGCACCTCAGCTGCAGCAGGCCCCAGGGGGCCGGAGTTTGGGATCCTCCCCGTGGGCAGGGCCCAGCTGAAGAAGTCACACCTCACCCTTCTGCACAGGCTCAGAGGCACAGAAACTCTTCAAACAAGATGGCTCACGCACGTTGCAGAGAGGCAAACCTAAAATCTTTTATATTTAAAGCGTTTTATAAGCAGCTTTGACATGAGCATCTAATGGCTGATTTTTTTAATTTTCAAATGTGGGGAAAATATGGAATAACTTAAATCCAACAATTCTGACCAATATTTAATATCTTATTTTTTACCTACAGATTTTATTAGAGCCTCTAGTCAGAATTCACTTTCCCTTTAGAAAGCCTCCTGTTCACAGATATTAGCAAAGCTCCATTAGCACAAAACAGTGTTGGTCTTTTTCTAGCAAAGGCAAAAACATCCTGTTACTAGTTTTAAACTCTTTAGGAAAAAAAGCCTTACACCCCTCTCTTCGGCAGCACCCTAATGAAATCTAACTGGAAGATGAAAAAGGGTAAAATCCCAGGCTTTGAGGATTTTTTTTTTTAATTGCCAATTTTCCCCTTGCTCTGAGCCACTAATCCTGGAAGAATAGAAAGCGGACTTGCCAAACCCCAGCAGAGAGGAGCCTGGGAGCCAGCAGGGAGGGAGCTCTTGGTGGGGGGCACTCTCTGCCCCCCCTCCCCAGAATCTGCTGCTGAGCTACAGGGGCCACCAACCCCTGGGCTGGAGGGTCCTGAGCATCATTGATATTCAAATGAGACCCCTGGCCCAGCTCTGTGGCCTGCCAGCACTAGCTTGGAGACCCCAGACCCCAGATCCGGGAGACTCAGCCAGATTTCAAACGGCCCGGAATATAAATCACCAGCATGTAAAACCAGCTACCTCGAGGAGAGCAGAGATTTCTTCTCCACCGACTTTATTTTTATGAAAACAAAAAACCCCAGCAGACAATGCATCTCCAGCAGAGATTTAAAAAGAAAGAGGAAGGGGCTCGGCGGGGTCACGCTCCTCATTCAGTTAAACACTGGTTGCCATGGGAACCGAGCACTTTGTGTGGCTCCACTAAGCTCCCCACCCCCTGCCTGTACACTAGCGCCACTGTCCCCGTATTGTGTTTGTGTGGCCAACTTTTCTTCTCTTTCGTTCGCTCCCCTGCCCCCCACCGTCCCCGGCAACAGCACCCAGCGCGACTGAAGCAAAGGCAGAGAACGCGTTGCTCTTGGAAGCCCACTGAATTTCCTCGCCAGGCACAAAAGTGTCCCAGCGACGGAGCCAGCATCCTGCCCTGCGGCCAAGGGCTCGCTTCTGGTCCCTTTTTAAATCTCTCCTTCAAGCAGGTCATGACCATTATTGCTTGGCTCTCCCTGCAGAGCAAGCACTTTGCCTTGGAGCTTTAAATTAGTTTTCAAGGGCAAAAAAGGCTGCGGGCGCAGGGGCTACAGGGAAAGCCACAGGGAAGCCTAGGGCTGGTCAGAGAAGCAGGTTTTAAGCAAACTGCACTGGGCGAACAGCTTCAATGTTCATGCTTCCGCTCGGGTGCACGTGCACCTGTGTGACACAGAGAATTCTAGAAGATGATCTCTGCCTCCCTTTGGTGGGGCAGACAGAGCGTGCTAAAGACTTTCAAACCAGGTAAAAACCCAAAGTTCTCTATTTGCCTGGGTACCTTTAATTTGGCATTTTTTTCCAATTCATTTTGACTTTTAAATTAAAAAAAGGAAATATTTATAAATCTATTACTCAGAAGCTGCCATGCAAGACATTTTTGCACATAAATCCCCATCATTCTACTAAGTGTCAGGGCTTTTTTTTTATTAAAGGGAAGGCATATTTTTTTTCACACTATTCATAAATCACCACTAAAACATTTAGTGCTACCAGTTCCTTAGCTCCCAGATACATTCTTTTTTTCTTTCAAAGCTTTCCCAGTGCTTCAAAGCCTTCTCCTGGCAAAGCCCCATGCTATTCACAAACAAGCTTTCAGATTCAGAGGCGTTTGCATTTTGTTTGTAAGTATTTATTTAGGAGATCTGCAACTCATTTTCTTTTGCAAGATGAAATGTCAATTTTCATCATTCTTATCCAAACTTACAAAAAAATGTTTAACCTATTTTGGTATAACCCAGTTGCAATCTCACAGTTTTGAAAATATCTTGGGGTGCATGGCAATGAAAGAGTTATTATAGATGAGCACCACTTCAAGCTTTAGTGAATAAGAAATGGGATTTGTTCACAAAAGCCCAAAATCATCTTTTAATCCATCTCCCCCCTCGCTGGCCTTCCTCATGAGTATAGTGCCCCGTCATCACTGAGATGTTGGGATGCTGCAACTGTAGGGATTTTTGCATTCTTGAAAGTTGCCTATTCTGTCCTCTCCCACAAAATTGCACCAGGTTCTCTTAAGACCTGATTTCTCAAAATGCTAAGTGGGCGGAAAACCGGGGGCCTGACCTCTGAGGGGCACCTTTACAAAGAGTATCTTCTTTCTTACCTTCTTTTCTATCTTTCCTTCTTTTTCCTTCTCTCGTTTCCTTTGGTTTGCTTCTCTAAGGGCCTCCCCCAAGTAAGCCCTCAGGGCCAGGCTCACTCACTTACAAGAGCTGCATCCCCAGAAACTAGTCAGAGCCTCTGCTCTTCCCCCACCTCCCCAGGACGTGAAAGCTGGGCTCTGTTCGCCTCCAGCCCCACGCTCTTAGCTCCCACTGCGGGGCTCAGGGGGGTGTCACCAGCCTGCCTTCCACGCCGTGCGCCCCTACTTTGTTTCCACAGACATTGGTTGGCGAGAGGGATGAGCGTGGCCTGGGTGCCCTACGGGTCTCCGTCCCGGTGGGGAGGCAGGTTAACAAGGGACGGGGATTCTCTGTCCTGCGCAGGTGTGCCGCATCAGTTCTTCCCTGGCTGTGGGGAAGAGCGCCCTCTTCAGGCGCAAGCAAGAAAGTCCCCTCCCACCTGGCAGGTGTTCTGGGGGAGGCACTTCCTCTCCCCTAAGGCCCCATTTCCGCCCTTCTCTGCCTCGGTTTCCCTGCTGTGTCCTAAGGCAGGGACCCGGTCTGTAGCCCTGATGCTGCCTCCTCAGCATCCGTGTTTCAGGGAGCAGAACAGAAAGCGCAAAGCTCCCTCCAGCCCTTCCTCTGAGGTCGCTCTGCCCACCCATTGGCCAGGACTTAACCATTAGGCCAAAATTAGCTGCAAAGACTCCTGGAAATGCGGCCTGGGGCTGGCAGGGGAGCACCGCGCACGGTCCCCTTGCTCAGGACGCTAGAAGCTCCCCCAGGGGCTGGCACCTGTACTCTTTGTTTCTTTTTATCTTTTCAACTTCTGGCTACGAGGTAAGATTTTGCAATAAGACAATGAACTTGAGAATCAAACTTTGTTGAGAAAGAACGTCCTATTCGGCCTGCTCTTTTAGCCTCTGCAGAGCGAGCCTGGAGATGCTAACCCCCCTCCCAGAGCAGGGCTTCCCAGGGAGCTAGAAGGGCGCCAGGTAAGCCGGGGGCAGGCGCTCCGCGTCTCATCCAGACCCCCTTGGACGTGCAGCGGACATGGCTCGGCGGGACTGAAAGGGGGCGAGGGGGCCAGAGGCAGCAGCCTCGCCCGGGTTGGCGCCGGTGACCTGGGGGGCTGCAGGGGCGAGAGGGTGAGGCTGGAGCTGGTTTTGCGCTCTCCATGACGGGGGTGTCTGCACAGGCTGTCACACACCGCCGGGGGTGCCATCCCCGGGGTCTGTCCAGGCCCTCCAGCCACCCCCCGCCCTGTGGGCTCTGCCCCGCTGGCAGGCGGCCGGCGCCTCCCCTGCGCACCCGCCCCTGCCGCACGCTGAGACCGAGACCGTCCCGGCGGAGGCGAACACGGGAAATGGAGCGGTCGTCTTATTCGGGGTCACGATATCAAGAAAGCGCCGCAAGCCCGGAGACAAGGCCCCTCGCCGCCCTGCGCGGTCCCGCAGCTGACCCCCTGCGGGGCAGGCGCCCCAGAGCGCCCTCAGGCCGCCCAGTCCCCCCAGGAGCGCGCTGTCTGCACCCGGAGGGGGCTGCGTCCTGCGTCCACCGCCCGCAGATGCAGCGCGAGGGAGCAGCCGGGAGCGCGCAGGGCGGGGGGGGCGCCGCGCCATGGCTGTGGGCGGCTCCGCGGGGCCCCCCAGGGCGCCCCCCTGCTCCCCTCCATTTCTCTGCAAGCAGAGGCAGAGGCAGGGAGGAAGCGGCCTTCCCTTGAGCTCCCGCGAGGCTCCGTGCGGGCTCTCGGGGTGGGGAGGGCAGTTTGAAGAGACAAGAGACGAGGCCCCTGAGGGAGCAGCTGGTGCCTGAGGAGCTCCACGGACCTGCCTGATGCACCTGACTCAGATGCACCCGCTGGGGGGCGCCGGGAGAGGGTCGCTGGCTGCTCCGCATGCCTCCTGGGCAGGTCGCTTGTTTAAACTTCACCTAAAACGGCAGGTGAGCTATAGCTGGGCTGTAAACTCAGCCCCCTCAAAACGCCCGGGGGCTTCCGGAATGCGGAAGGCCCTGAGCCCCACTGAAGCTGGAAACCTGAATGTCCTGAAGACCCCTCACTGCAGTGACAGAATTGTCTTCCTTAGGATGAGAACTTTGAAGATTCACTTTCTCAGCAGTTTTCAAATGTGCAATACAGCATGTTGGTATTTTGAGGTAACGTTGGCTGACAACACTGTATATTCCTAGGCACAGGCGCACACCTCTTCAGACCTACCTGACCACACCGGCCCACAGCAAGGCAGCTGGTCCTCCACCTCGGCCCATTCCCGCCCCCTGCCATGTAGTGCATGTAACAAGAGGCGCCATGCTGGGCGTTGCATCCCCAGGATGTATTTATTTTATCACTGAAAGTTTGTGCCTTTTGACTCCTTTTACCCAAGGCCCACTCCTGGCAACTGCCAAATTGTCCTCTGTATCTACAGCTTGGGTTTTGTTTGCTTTTTAGACTCCACATATACATGAGATCATATGATATTTATCTTTGTCCGTCTTTGCCCTTAAGTTCCAGCCACGTTGTTGCAAATGGCAGATTTCATTCTTTTTCATGACTGAGTAATATTCCACCATGCATGTATACCACATCTCTTTATTCATGCAGCCATGTTTTATCCATAGTTTGTTTCTATATCTCTATTACTGTAAACAGTACTGCAATGACTATGGGGGGTGCAGATAGCTGTTTGACTTGGTGTTTTCACAATCTTTGTATAAATACCCAAAAGTGGAATCATTGGATCATACAGTAATTTTTAATTCTTTCAGGAACTTCCATTCTGTTTCTATAGGTGGTGCACCAATTTGCATTCCCACCAACAGTGTTCCAGGACTTCCTCTTCTCCACATTCTTACCAACACTACTTTTGTACTTTTGACAAAACAAGTCCCACTTGTTTACTTATGCCTTTGTGGTCAAATCTAAAAACATTCTAACAGGTGTGAGGTGACATCTCATGGGTTCTGATTTGCGTTTCCCTGTTGATGAGAGGTGCTCAGAATCTTTCATATAACCGCTGGCCAGCTCTACGAATTCCTTGGAAAAATGTCTGTTTGGGTTCTCTGTCCATGTTTTAAAAATATTTATTTATTTATGCATACAAGAACTGGGGTGTAGCCCAGAGATGTGGGGTGGTGAGAAGATTCACCAGAGACAGAGTGAAGAGCAAAACAGGCAGATCGACCGAAGTACACTGCTGAGGGGCGCAGCGGGCGAGGCAGGAGAGATCTGCTGCGCCCTGTGGGAAGTTCCCTGGCAGGGCATCGAACTCGTGCTGCATCAGCTGCAGATAGATTTAGAGGCCGAGACTTAACTTGTTGCACCACCAGGAAGGCCCTCTCTGCCCATTTTTTTTTTTTTTTTTTTTTTTTACTGGTTTGCTTGTTTGTTTGCTATTGAGGCGAATGAGTTCTTTATATATTTGGATATTAGCCCCTTATCAAATACATGACAAAAATTTTCTTGCAAAAATTTCCTCCTATTCAGTAAGCTACCTCTCATTTTGTTGATGGTTTCCTTTGCTACACAGTGCTTTTTTAGTTTGAAGTAGTACCACCTGTTTACTTATGCCTTTGTGGTCAAACCTAAAAACATCATTGCCTAAACAGATTTCAGCAGGCCTCTGTCTTCTTCTTGTTATTTAGGTCTCGAATTTCTTGTTCCCCTCTATGAGGTCCCTCTATGAGGTCTCGAGACCCACCCCATTACCGGCCTGGCCCCTGCATTCTCTGAGAGCTCTTCTGAGGACTTAATATTTGCATTACACTGATTCATTTCTCTACTGTTGATTTTCCCTCTGGATCCTTGGTCTCAGCTCAATCCCTAGTACTTAGAACAGAAGCAGAGTAAGCATTCCATCAGCATCTGCTGGTTAAATGAATAACCTTGAAAATCAAATATTACTCAGCCAGAATACATTCGTGTAGTCAGTTCTTAGACACAGTCTTCAAATTTCAATTATAAATCAAAAATCCGTATTACAAACTGCAAGCACAGGGAATCCCTCCATAAATACAAGGAGAAGTGCAGGCATGTCCCACAATTCAGCCAATCCCTCTGCCAACAGCACAACCCCAGAGAGTGGGAGGGGAGCCCCACGGGGAGCAGGGACAGGATGAAGTCTCCCCTAGTTTTCCCCTTTCCCTGTAAGTTACCCTGGAATGTTTCTCTTCTCCCCCATAGCTAGAGCTATGCCCAAGGGAGGCGGTGGGGGCACCTCCTGCTGCTCACTGCCTGTGGCAAGGCCGGGGGAGGCGAGGAGGGGTAACGAGGCTGCCCAGGCCACTTCCAAGCCCTCATCCTCCAGTGGCCTGACCCAGGAAACAGCCATCCCCAATACTGCGGGTTGTGCTGGGGGGTAAGGGTGCCCAGGCCCCAGCAACAGCAGCTGTGGGAAACCAGGGCACCGAGACCCCTGTGGCGTCCCAGAAGGGGTCCCCTTGTTACAGGGCAGCCCCGATATAAAACGAGGTGCCTGACTGTGGGTCCTCACACGTGTGCTTAAAAGGGACTTATAATAAGACTCACTTGCGGGCACACACAATAAAATTAATAAAGGGTTTATTTACGAAAGGAGGGGAAATAAAAAAAAACAACTCAAGGTAAAAAAAAGAAAAAATAAATTGGTGAATGCATCCTACCAGTTCTGCTGAACTGGCACCCCAATGATGCACCAAAACCCCGCAAACAGCCAAGAGTCCCCCAAAGTCCACGTGTCTGGTTATACACCAAACATGGCTGCTTAACTCCACCCTCAATTCCCAGCATCCTCCCTTGGGTGCTGGTGCATTATGGGATTTGTAGTTCTAGGTGTCTTAGCTCTCTTTGGTCTGGGGTGGGGGTGGGGTCCATAAAAACTTATCTGTGGAGTTTGTTCAGGCCTCCTTTCTCCCCCGCACCCTGAGAGTCAGTCCGCCATGTGTGCGGAGATGGGGGTGAGAGCACAGGGCTCGGCTCACTAGGCGCCTCGCTGCCCTGTGCTTAGCTGATGTCCACAGCCCGTCAATCAGACCAGGGGCTCTGGCTCTTGGAACTCACTCCCCACGGCCAGCCGGGAGCCCGGGCCTGGCCTTGGCCTTGTGAAGTCCTTGGTTCAAAGGAGGCTTCTTCATCCATGGGAAGCTTGCACTGCCTGTGGTATAAAGCAACTTCATGCATGGATTGTTTCAGGTTTTCTTTTTCCATTGAATTTTAAATCAGTTAAATTCCTTAACCATTATTTTTCCTTAGTAAACGTCAAACTTCCTGAAGGATTTTTTTTCTTCATTGTTGGCTTTTTTGGAAAGACTTCCTGTCTTTTCAATATGCTGTTTACCTATTTGTCTTCTTTTATGTATGTTTCTTTTATGCTACCCAGTCTTCCTTTTTCTTTAATGGCTGCTTAGTGTCTGGTTTCAAGGCATTTCTGTGTGCCTGAAAGAATAGACTGGAGCCTCTCCTGGAGTGTGGTTTGTGGTTATGGATGTGCAGTGAGTGCAGGAGGAGTGTGGATCTGGGAGCTTCCGGGCGAGAGACTGCCCCAAGTTGTCTGCAGACATTGCATTTTTCTTGCAAGTGTGCGTTACAAAGGCTTCTGTCTCGCGTTGGAGAGAAAGCCCCTCGGGGCTGAACCCCGCCAGGCCGGATGCCCCTGTTCAGGCAGTTGCTGGGGGCGCTGCGTGGGGCGGCCGAGGGGCAAGGTCTCTCTGAGCCGCGTGCCCTGCGCCAGCGCGTGCAAGCGACGCAGCACGTGGCGCTGACCCCAGCATGGCACACAGGTCCTCCCGGCGCACATGGCCAGCGCCGATGCCCAGGCGACCCGACACATGAGCGAGGCCAGTGCGGACAGACGGCCCCAAAATGCGCGGTGGGCCCTGACGTGGGCTGTGCACAACCAGAGCCAGCGTGCCTGCAGCCGGTTAGGGTGTCCACCGCCACCCTCATGTCCAAGGCTGCTTCTCATGACACCGAACCCTAACATCGCTCTAAGAAACAACAGCAAAAAGGAAAGACTCAGACAGAAACTCCCAGTCTCTTACTTAAGTGCCATTATAGGAGATTCTTGGTATGTAAACAGGGAATAGCTTCTAAAATCCTTCAAATGGAGGATTTAGTCAGCTGTCACCTCCCAGAATTCACCAGGGCTTTTTGAAAATGGAGGCCAAGAGAATCATTCTGTGACCCAAAGGGCCACATCTGCCCTGGCCAGTTGTCCTCAGCAATGACCGGTGTCGTGGGAAAAGCCCTTCCTTCCCAGCCACGTCTCCCTCCTGGGCACCTAGGGGTCCACAGCCGCAGGCAAGCAGGGGGCCGTGCCCACCAGCCCCCAGCCTCTGAGCTGGACCCGCAGAGCTGCCTGGGGACAGGCTGCCTCTTCTAAGACATTCCAGCTGCATCCTCCAGAGAACACCCCACATACTGGGGAGGCCCTGGGCCCTTACACCTGCCCCTCCCGGTCTGGGGCCCCGGGGGTATTATGCCCTGGGGTTCCCAGGCTGGGAGCCCAAAGAGAATTCGCTTTCCCTTAAGGGGCCGGCATTTCAGTTTTAAATTCTGTTTCCAAAAGTCAGAGGCCCTCTGCTTGCCCCTCCCAGAGCTCACAAAGCAGATGTGCTTGGTCTACAAGGACAGCTCAGGAGATATTTTTTAAAAGGCGTGTAATTATGGCAAAAAGTACAGCAGCCCAGCGCCCACCCGAGTTTCTGAGAGGAGTAAAGTGAGGGGCTTCTAGGGGTTTCTAAACACATCCGCAGCCCCCTTCTGGGGAAGAGAGTTTCAGTTTCCAGTATTTCATTTGGGTGTTGTTGGAATCATTTCCTTGCCAATGGCCTGTGTTCAAATAAAGCAAATTATGCATTTAATTCAGTTAAACTCAGCAAACACCTCTTGAGTGCCTGCTTTGTCTCAGCTTCTGGGACAGGCAGGTCCGGTCTGTGATGGAATCTTCCAAGGGCCAGAGCGGTGGACTCTGGCCTGACCTGCACATAAAAGGGCCAGACATTCAGGGAGCTCAGGCCTCGCCCAGAACCACAGCTGGGCCTCCCTGGTGGCGCAAGGGTTTAAGTCTCAGCCACTGAAGCTATCGGTAGCTACGAGTTCGATCCCCAGCCAGGGAGCTTCCCTCAGGGCGCAGCAGACCTCTCCTGTCTCCCCGCTGCTCCCCTCAGCAGTGTGTTTCAGTAGATCCATCTGTTCTGCTCCCCACTCTGTCTCTGGTGAATCCTCTCACCCCCACACCTCTGGTCTGCACCCCAGCTTGTATGCATAAATAAATAAATCTTTAAAAATTAATAAAATAAATCAATTGTGAATGCCGGGCCTCCCTGGTGGTGCAGCGGGTTAAGTCTCATCACTACGAAGCTGTCGGCAGCCGCTGCAGCACAAGTTCGATCCCCGGCCAGGGAGCTTCCCACAGGGCGCAGCAGACCCTACTGTCTCCCGCTGCCCCCTCAGCAGTGTGCTTCAGTGGATCCACCTGTTCTGCTCCCCACTCTGTCTCTGGTGAACCCTCTCACCCCCCACCTCTGGCCTGCACCCCAGTTCTTGCATGCATAAATAAATAAATCTTTAAAAAACAAAACAGAACCACACAGCCATGGCCTGGCCAGGCCTCGCTGCCGCCGCGCTCACCTCCATAGTCCTCCGACCTCTTCCTTGACCCCCAGAGCTCACGAAGCGCAGAGGGAAAGGAGAACAGAAGCCGTTTTTAAGCAAGGAAAGTGATTCCCCGAGTTGAGTGACAGCAGCCCGCGCAGCGCCCGCAGACACCCCGCAGCACGAGCCCGTGTTTGGAAAAGCCTCCTCGTCTGGGTCCGCCGCGCCCCAGCCCCGTCCTGCGGGGGCTGCTGTGTGGGCGCCGTGCTCGGTGTCTGAGTTTGCTTTATGTTCCGGAAAAGGCAAGCGACGAGGCTCACCCAGCGAGGCGGCTGAAACCACCTGAGAAGCTCCTCGCCCGCCTGGCGGGAGCCCCCTCCACCCCAGCTCAGGGGCGACCCCCCGCTTGAGCACCCAGGGCCGGTGCCGGGAAAGCGTCGCCGGGTGAAGCTTCGAGGCCCCGTCACTGTGACTGCAGAAGATTCTGCAGCGCGAGGGGACGCTGGGTTGCCCAGCTCTGTTTGAGAAAGGCAAGTAGTGGCGCAACGTCGGCTTTGAGGTAACGTCAGACCTCTTGCCACCCAACTATCAGCAACATGACTCTCTTCGTATTGTTTAATACCTTACAGGTGCAGCCCCCCACAGCCGATCGTTGGGCAGCTGAGTGAGATGGGCACGGAACAAATGATGCAGCAGCTGCAGGCATCACAGATACAATTTAGCATCTTCTACCACCCTAGGATATCGTCAAAGGAAGATTTAAATATGTGTCAATAAAGTTGATAGAGCAACGCCAGAACAGGTAAGTTTCAAGGTCTTTTTCAGCATAGCGTCACTAGTAAGCACTGAAATTTAAAAAGAGTAGGAAGAAGGAGGAAATAGAAAAACCCTGTTTGCTGTTCTGAGGTAGGAGCTGAGTGCAAACCAGCGGCCACCCGCCCGCAGGGAATTCAGACCCCGGGTGTGGGTGCCCTGGCTCCCAGCCTCCGTCCCCTTGGCCAGCCTCCGCTCTGCACCTGTGCGTGCATCCGCCCTGTGTTCTGGTGCAGGTGCACCCGCAGTTTACGTCTCTGGAAAAGTGTGCCCCGTCTCTTCATTGTCCTCCCCAGGGAAGGGGCTTTTCTGCTGCGCTCCGTCTCCACGTGGGGCCAGCTTTGCTCCAGGCCCTCACGTGCTCAGCTCAGTCCTGCCCTTTCATCCACGCCGCCAGCCCCCTCCTCTCAGGCTTCTGCGATCAGGACTGAGCCAGAATGTCGTGTCTGACGTACTAGGTCATATTTTTGCTGACTTCCGCCGAGAAGCTGAAAATCCAGGCAGCACAAAAATCGCTCTTGGTAATGAAGGGAGGGCAGGTCAGAGGGGTTGACTTTTGTTTATGCTGCACATAGAAGAAAGGGGTAGGTAGGAGGGAGGAGGAGGGGTTCAGGAGAGTGGGGAGGAGGGAGGGG
>PVIJ01018827.1:0-25189 GCA_004024925.1 Scalopus aquaticus
TTCTTAATTTCTTCTTCTTCGGATTGGATGTTTGCATAGAGGAATGCAACTGACTTTTGCCGGCAGCAGTTGTTAAAGAGACATCATTCTCCATTGAATGGTCTTGGCACACTTGTCAAAAATCAGTTGACAATGGAATATAATGTTTATTTCTGAGTTCTCAGTCTATCCTGGTGATCTGCATGCTCTGTATGCCATTACTTCACTCTTTACTCTAGCTTTGTAATAGGTTTTAAACTTGAAATGTGTGTGTCCTCCGATTTTGTTCTTTTTCAAGACTTTTGGCTACACAGGTTCCTTGTATCTCCACATGAATTTTAGGATCACCTTTTCCATTTCTCTGAAAAGGTCATTTTGGAAATTTAATATTAATTGCATTAAATCTATAGATTACTTTGGGATTTATTGTCATCTTAACAATAGTCTTCAATGCATGAACACAGTCTGTCTTTTCAGCTTATTTAGGTCATTAACCTCTGGTAGCAGTGTTTTGTAATTTTCAGTGTACAAGTCTTGTACTTTTTTGCTTAAATTTATTCCTAAGTATTTGATACTCTGTTTTCTTTGTTTTTTTAATTGTGTAAAATGTCTAGTCATATCCTTTGCCCATTTTAAAACTGGTTTGTCATTCTATTACTGAGTTGTATGAGTTCTTCATATATTCTGAATGTAAGTCCCTTATTAGGTATATGACTTGTAAACATATTTTTCTGTTCTGTGGATTCCTTTTCCCTTTTTTATAGATAGGGAGAAAAAAATTAACAAAATACAGCTCAGCTCAGTGAATTTGTTTTTATCTTTTCTTCCCCAAATAAATTACACATTCCTCAGTAACAAAATAAAAAGTAAAAAAAAGGGTAAGTTTTGAAGAGAGCATCTTCAATCACTTAACTAACCTGTCCTTCAGCAACTTATTCTTCCTAAAGAAACCACTGCCACTAATTCATTTTTATTGTTCTAGAAACATTCTAAGTAGAAACTGCAGAAAATAGTTAACATAGCAAACTTGAGACTGCTATCATAAGAAAGACTTCTTGCAAGTTTGGCCATTGTTTGATGTATAGAAATTTGGTTTGGGGCATGTTCCCACCACACCATCACTATTAACAGTGACTTATGTGTCTAGACTGTGCAAACATTGTGGTTTATGCTGTACAGATTCCTTCTGGCAACCTGGAATTTTGATAATAGCCAGAGGATGCTCTTGTAACCACTCCCCAATAAAAACCCTAGGCACCAAGTATCTACTAAGTTTTACTAGTCGATAACACTTCACATTACCATAATTAGTAGCTGAAGAAGTTGTGTGCCCTATATAACTTGATGGGGAGAAGACTCTTGGAAACTTGCACTAACTTTCCTCCAGACTTTATATCAATTTTTTTTCTTTTGCTAAACTTATTTTACATCTTTTATGTAACAAACCATGTTCACAAATATGACTATATATTGATTGAGTCCCATGAATTTTCTTATTGAATAACTGAACCTGGGAACTTTGCAAATTCCCCTAAATTAAGAACATATATGTTCTCTTTTTGCACAGTGGTAACACCCAACTACACTGTTCTGAATCTTTTATAGAGTATGTCTTGAACATTTTTCTTATTGGTGCCAGTTAAGGCCATTTTATGCTTGTTAATAGCTAATCAATATTTCACTGTATGAATATATTGTTACTTAATTGGTCCTTTATAGAAGGACATTTGGGTGTGCCCAGTTATTTGCTTTTACAAAAACTGCAGTGAGAATCTTTGAAAACGACTTAAATCTTTGTGAGTAGATTCATCTGTTTGGGGGCGGGAGGATACCTGAGTAGCATTGCCAGGGTAAAGATGATATATATATATATTTTTTTTTAATAGTTATTGATGATTGTGCACCTTATTAATCAGGTCAGTTTTCTCTTTACCATTATATGAAAACATCTGTGTGTGTCCTTCTGAGTTAACTAACACTGGTTTATTACCTCTTAGTTTCTTGATATCATTCATGGTACAAAATATTTTACTATGACAAAGTGTAATTTATCTCTTAGAAGAGTTTTATGACTTTAGTTCTTTTACGTCTATGGTCATTTTCTAATTTTTGTATGTGATATGACTAAGGAGTACAGCTTCATTCTTTTGCATCTGATTGTCCAGTTTTCCTAGTACCATTTGTTTCAAAGACTATTCTTTCTTCCATTGAATTATATGGGCACCCTTGGGAAAATAATAAATGAAGAGTTAATTTCCGAAACTTTTAATCCTTCATTATCTATGTCTCTGTGCCACTACCACACTATTATATTAGTGTGAGTTCTCCAACTTTTTCAAAATTATTTTGGCTATTCTTACATCATATGAATTTTAGGATCCATTTGTCCATTTTGTCAACAGAAACAGACAATTGGAGGGGGATCAGTAGACAAATTTAGGGACTATTGCAGTCACATTCCCGTAAACATTGGATGACTCATTGTATTTAGGACTTCCTTACTTCCTTTGAACAATGTTTGCAGTATTCTGTTCTTTGTAGTTTGATAATTCTTTTGCTAAACATATTCCTAAATACTTTATTCTTTTTTGATACCACTGCAAATAGAATTGTTTTCTTAGTTCATTTTCAGACATGTGTTTAGTGCGTAGTAATGCAAGTGAATTTTTTGTGTTGATCTTGTATCTTTTAACCTTGCTGAACTTGTTTAAGAGCTCACGTAAATGTGTTTGCGTGTCCTGACACATGTGTCCTTAGCGTCTTCTATAAAGAATATCACATCGTAAAAAAAGATGATGTTCCTTCTTCCTTTTCTATCCCATGCTGTCTAATTCCATTTTCTTGGCTAATTGCTCTTGCTAAAATATCCAGTCCTATATTGAATAGAAATGACAAGAAAAGACATCTTGTTACCAACTTTAAAAAGAAAGCTTTTCACCGTGGAGATGGATCACGGGTGAATTGGTGGTGGGCTACCCAAGGGGAATACAAAATGTAAAAGACATAAATAACTATATATATATATATATATATATATATATAAAAGAAAGCTTTTCAGTCATTAAGCATGATGCTAGCTGTGAGCTCTTTTATAGATGCCATTTGTCAGTTTGAGGAGGTTTCCATCTATTTGTAGAGTGCTTTTATCAAGGAAGAGTCTTGGACCTTACCGTATGCGTTTTCTATGTAATTTGACATGACTATGTTTTTTTTATCCTATTAATATTCTGTGCTGCTGGATTCAGCTTGCTAGGATTTTGTTGAGGATTTCTGTATTCAAAAGTGCTGTTGGTCTGTAGTTTTAATGTTTGTATGCCTTTGTTACAGGATATTACTGGCCTTATGGAGTAAATTGAGAAATAATCCTTATATATTTGTAAATGATTGATGTTAGTTTTTCTTTAAATACTTTGTGTAATTCACCAGTGAAACCTGATTTTGGGCTTTTTGTTTTCAGAAGTTTTCTGATTACTAACTCAGTCTCCTTTTTCTTGTTATAGTTCTATTCAGATTTTCTATTTCTGCTTGACTCAATTTTGATACTTATTCTAGGAATATGTCCCTTTCATGTTGACTCTCTAATAATTAACATGTTTGTTCATATGTATATAAAGTAGAGTCTTTTATATTTCTCTCTGATAGTAATGGCCTCACATTCATCTTGAATATTGAAATTTACGTTTTCTTCTTTAGAAATCTAGCTATGATTTTTCAATTTTTGTTGATCTTTTCAAATAACCAACTTTTGCTTTCTTTAATTTCTCTTTTCTAGTCTCTATTTCATTTGTTTCTATTAGTGATTTTTATAATTTCTTTCCTTCTGCTTGTTTTTTTTTTTTTTGCTCTTTTCTAGTTTCTTTTGAAGATGAGTTTATAGATTTGATCTCTTCTTTTAATAAGGACACTTACAGATTTAAAATTCCTTCAAAGCTCTGCCTTCACTGCATCCCGTAAATTCTGGTATATTTTCATTTATCTCATAGTAGTGTGTAATTTCCCTTGTGATTTCTTCTTTG
This sequence comes from Scalopus aquaticus, assembly GCA_004024925.1. Taxonomy (NCBI): domain Eukaryota; kingdom Metazoa; phylum Chordata; class Mammalia; order Eulipotyphla; family Talpidae; genus Scalopus; species Scalopus aquaticus. Next base: position 3,996 of record PVIJ01018827.1, read on the forward strand.
ACCATTGGTTTTTAAGACTGTATTGCTCAATTTCCACTTTTAAAAAAATTTCCAAATTTCCATGCTCACTTCAGCAGCACATATACTAAAAAATTTCCAAATTTCTTTCCGTTACTGATTTATAGTTTTATTCCATTGTGATCAGAGAATGTTTTTTGTATGCTTTCAGTCCTTATAAATGTGTTGTGACTTCCTTCATGACAGCATATGGTCTTTCCTGAAGAACATTCCATGTGTGGTTGAGAATAATGTTTATTCTTTTGTTGTCCGTTGGAATTTTATATATATATGTCTGTTAGGTATACTTGGTTTCTAGTCTTCTTCAGGCCTTCTGTTTACTAATATTGTCTAGTTGTTCCAATTATTTTGAAAGAGTAATGTAGCTGTCTCCAACTACTACTGTTGAATTGTCTATTTTCTCCATTATTCCAGTTGGTTTTGATGCATGTGGTTTTGTTTTTTTTTCCTGGTACCAAACAACTATATTCCTTGTATATTCAAATTTACTTCCATTTCTGCAAAAATTTCCTTTAATTATATTGTGGAATTTTTTTTCTTTTCCTTTCAGTGTGTTTTATATCTTGGGAGTGAGAAGTGAGGACAGCACTGCTTAACCAAATAGTAGATCTCTATTCTATGTTTTCCTCTTCCAGCATTTAATTATTTTCATTTTCTACATCTTTTTCTCTGCATATCAGGAGATTTTTTAATTTGTAACCTTTGTTTTTTATTTGTTTTTTTGTGAGATTTGTTTTCTATTACATAAATTAATTTTTCAGTGTTGTAATGCTATTTTCTTCTTTTAGTTTTCTTCTTTAGCGCTTATCCTTGGTTCTCTAAAAACGCAGCAGATTTTCATTAATTTTTCTCTGAATTGTGTCAGTTTTGGCAGTTTCCTTCTAAATTCCCTCTATTGTCATAGCTTATCTTGGATCTATCTTAATTAGTCTGTGTTCCTTTTTATTTTCTCTGGAGTTAAAGTACAGTTATTTATTGGCCAAAATGGATAATATTCTTAAGTGGATTCTCCTCCCTTCTTTTTTCCCTTCCTTTCTTCCACTTAATAAAAATATGTGAATCCTTTTTATTTTCAGATTACCTGTCTTTATGTCTGAACAGCTCTGTGAAAACCACTTACTTGCCCACAAGTAACTTGCTTGAACAGTCCATGGCTGTGTTATTACCTGTTTAGAAGATCCTGGTTGAATCTCCCGGGAATCTCCTTCCCAGGACTTGAACATGGAGTCTAACTGTATATGGCTTTCTCTTGTATATGTATTTCTCTTTCCCCTCAGGACTTTGGAAAGTCAGGGAAATAGTAGGTGATTCTAAAATTAAAAAATTTTGGACAACTACAATAGGTGACATTGTTTTCTGCCATTGTTTTAAAACTCATGGCCACATTGCCAAGTGTAGGGATGAGGTAAATATCTAGTTCTGTGAGACATGCCTTAGAGTTTTGTCATTGTATTACTTTAAGCACAGCCTGATGACAACTTTAGTGGCATTCTCATGTGGGCAATGATGTAACTGAGACCTCTCCCTCCCCCACGCAAGTGAATCTTAGTAAAGCAACTAAGATTTGTAGATTTAAGAGATCACTTCCCAGGCTTTTTTCTGGCTGCTTCTTGACCAGGAGAGGATATATGACAGATGTTTATTCTGGCTAGAACAGGAGGTGCTGTTTTTTCACTGGGATGGGAACATGTCTCTACTGGGACGTTTACCTCTTTGTCCTGGGCCACTTATCATCTCAGTTCTTTTTCTGAGATACCAGTAGAATGTTTTAGATTTAATTGACTAGCTTTGTACCTTTCTACATGATCCTTTGAATAGGAAGAACTGTAGGAAGACTCTTAAGTTTGGTCCCCATGGTTTCTCTAGACATTGCTGGAAGTTTGTGGTATGAATTGAGCCTTTGTCTGCATTCTTGAATGTTCTTTTCACTTTTTGTTCCTTTTAGTCTCTGTTATTCAGTTATGGAAAAAGAGGTTCATTAAGCCTGTCTCTGTGCTATCATATTTTTTAAAATTCATTCTGTTTTCTCAGTGTTTTTTCTTTCTCTTTTATATTTGATTTCTTGGGAATAATTGATTTGATTTTTTTAAATTATTTAAAGATTTATTTATGCATACAAGAACTGGGGTATAAGCCAGAGGTGTGGGGTGGTGAGAAGAGTCACCAGAGAAAGAGTGGGGAGCAGAACAGTAGGATCGACTAAAGTACACTGCTGAGGGGAGCAGTGGGTGAGGCAGGAGAGGTCTGATGCACCATGTGGGAATCTCCCTGGCTGAGGATCAAACTCGTGCTGCAGTGGCTGCAGAATAGCTTTATAGGCTGCGACTTAACCCGTTGTGCCATGAGGGAGGCCCTGATTTGATTTCTAAAGGAATAACTGCAGCTACCTGCTTGTACCTCCCCTTCTCCACATCCTATCCCCCTTTCTGGAACCATGCTGATGTTTTTGCTTATTACAGGTTGTGGAAGACTTAGCTGTCAGGATAGCCTTTGTTGATGCTTTTTACCATTTTATAGTTTACCCTCCTCTTTATACTAAATATTTTTTTTAAATGTTTGGTTTTTTAACTGAGTGAAGGTAAAAAATATAAGTCAGAAATATAGAAAATGTAGAGACCTATTTTTCTATTTCCTTGAGGTACATTTCTTAATATGGAATTTCTGGGTTGCCAGGTGTGCATATTAAAAATGTTTAATCCACACTCTTAAGTTCTCGTAAAATATTGAATCACTTATTTGTTCACCAGTGACACATAATAATGCTTTGACCAATACCTACCAATGGTATTCTTGTTATTACTTGCCCATCAGCTAGACCAGAAATATGGTACCTATTCTGATTGACATTCCCTTAACCACATACATTTTTTTTTCTTTTGTGTTTATTGACCTATTTTTATAGTTCTCTTTGAACTGCATGTCTTGTCTTTAGCCTAGGTTTCCTTAGATTTGTTAATGCTTTTTTTTCTTGAACATGTGTAATTAAGACTTTTTTTTACCTCTTTGTATATTTGAGGGTTTAAAAGTCAATATAAGGGAATAACTGCAGCTACTTGCTTGTCACCACCCCTTCTGTGATAATTTACTCTTTTTGACTCATTATTTCTGTGCCTCTTCTGCTGTGTCTGTGTAGTCCTCCCCCATCTATGTAATTCATATTTCTTTCTCACTATTCTATCTTTGCATTCTGTCTTCTCTCTTTCTTGCTGCTTCTGCATACTCTGCTTTTGTGCTCTCCACATCCTCACCCACACTCTGGATCTTGTCTCCCCTTCTGCTTTGTGTTCACTACTCCCCTTCTCCCTTTCTCTCATGTCCTTGCTATTTTTGTCTCTACCTGCCCCCCTCACCCTCCCCCCGCACACACACACACCTCTCCTACACACACAACCCTTTCTCCTTCCCTTCCTCATCATTTTTCTTGGTATCTGGTTGTGTCTTGGGATCAGAGGTGGGGGATAATTTATACAGTCAGTACAAAAAAAGAAAAGTCAAGTTTATTAGTTTTTGTTTATGAAGAAAAAGGTGAATTTCTCTGTAGTTTGGACCTCTTGTTATTTCCTATTGCACTTGTTTCCAGGAGTTGAGCTAATGGTAAGTACAAACTACCAAAGAGACCTATATGATCATGAGAATAAAATGAGGCTTTAGTACTGTTCAGCTGAAATGTTTACCATGTTCCCTATGTCTTTATAAAATAGATTTTACTGTCACACTCATATAAAAGAGACACAGTAGTCAAGAGCATGTGTCTTGGAACCCAAAGGATAAACTTTATTATTTAAGAGATTAAAAGCAAGGTAGAAAGATACATAATAAGTCCAAGTATATATATAACTGGAACAAATTATTTTAACAAATTATTTTAAAATTAGAGGATTATAAATTTTTATGATTTTCTTATGTTTTAATTTTGAGGCATGTGTTATCAAATAAGATATCATAGTAGTTCTTTTTGTTTAACATTTATTTCGAAAGGAGGTAAGTCAAACTGATGAAATACAAAAGAGGGAAAAGAGAATTCTCAAGCTCCTCATTATATTTTTACTTCTGCCAAAGTACCATTGCGAACTTCCCATCTAGTCATCACTGGCAATAGAGTGAAAGAATTGGATAAGAGAACTTTTTAAAATTTGTTTATGCACACATGAACTGGGGTGTAGGCCAGAGGTGTAGGGTGGGAAAGGATTCACCAGAGACAGAGAGTGGAGCAGAACAGACAGATCGACTAAAGTACTCTGCTGAAGGGAGCAGCGGGCGAGGCAGGAGAGTGCACCATGTGGCAATCTCCCTTGCCAGGGATCAAACTTGTGCTGCAGTGACTGCGAACAGCTTCACAGGCTGAGACTTAACCCATGCGCCACCAGGGAGGCCCAGATAAGAGAATCTTGCACACAATTTCTGTGCCAAAATAAAGTTTTAAAAATTTTTGCTACAACTTTATTTCATTTGTGTGCAATTCAATTTCAGAATTGCTAAAACATGTTTGTGCTTTCAAGTACAACATTTATAGTGATTGCTAGGTTGAAATTCACAATGTAAAAAAGGGGAGGGGTGTGGATTTAAAATATTCTAAGTAAAATTTTCTTTTAACTTCAAGTGTGAGGGTAGAATTAAATGTCCTCCAACTACACCACTATACTTCTAATTCATGTTTCTAGTTACCGCATAATATTCCTTGAGTGCATCTACCATTTTACTTATGTACTTTTCCTAAAATGGACTCCCAAATTACTGTAAATTCTCCAATATCACCAAACATGGGAGTGCACTTCTTTGTTCATATAACCTTATAGTACTACATTATACTATTTGGCATGTATCCCTAGAAATGGAACTCTTGGGTCCTAGGTGATGTGTATATGTAATTTCCTACAGTAGTACCATATTGCTCTCAAGTTAATATTCCTATCTGCATTGCATGAAAATTCCTGTATTTCAACTTCTCTATCAATAATTTCTAATTTTTTCCAGAAGATTAGAAATACAAGTTTCTATACCATGGGAAAGTAGGGTTTTCTTTTTTAATTAAAATTACTTGTCTTAAAAATCCACCCTTATCCCACTCTGGAAATTCCAAAGGAGAGCCTTGAGACTTAAAGAATTACTGCTTAGCACGCCACCAGAATGCATTAATTTGATCATTTGTTCAGACATGATTGTAGTATAAAATATAACAAAACATGTAAGAGTGAGGTACTTTAATTTTCTCAAATTTTGACATAAATAAGATATGGAAGATTTTAGTAACAATATTACCAAGTTTTATTTAAAATATTTATGTAATGGAACGAGGTGCAAAAGTTGTTAAGGTGATGGACTGCTAAAATACTTATGTAACACTTCATTTCCCAAGCTCAACATCTACAGTTATTTCTAATGCCCATGGAATCTTTACAGAAATTAACTGCACATTTAGGAACGTATTGAAGTCCCAAAAGTAGTTAGGATTTTTTGTTAATTAAATTAAAATTCTTAACCATTTTAAATTTGTGTGTTAAAGAAGAACAGTAACAGCACATATCCAAAATCCTATTGGATTGTAACTAAATCTCTGTTTAGAGGAAAATGTATAGCTTTAAACAGCATTTTAATTCAACAAACTCAAGAAATAACTGAGATAAACATTCTAGGCTATAAAAATTAACAAAATTAGTAAAGCAAGAAGTTATTAGCAACAAAATAGAAAAATATAAATGAATCCTCAAAGTTGATCAATACAACCAAGATCTGATTATTTAAAAAGAAATTTCAGCCAGTCTTTGCTTATTTTGACTGCAGAAAAAAAGATACCAGCATTAGTGATATGGAAGTATATAACCACAAGTAAGCCTTTTTTAAAGATTACATGATGCAACTTTAGGCTGATGTATTTTAAATCTACATTAAATGGATAATTTTCTACGAAAATATGAATTGAGAAACTTGACGAGTAAGTTCTAAAACCTAAGAACAACACCAGCAATAGTAATTAAAAGGTCAGTAATCTGTAGTTCCCCAACCCAAACTAATTACTCTCCAGAAATTTTGGGCAAATGGTGTTGCCACCAAAAAGTATGTGTTCATTTCCTTCCTAACTATGTGCGTTATCAGTTTTTTTAATGTTGGCTACTTTGTGGAAAAACTCATTGATTTAAATTGCATTTTTTAAAATATTAGGTGTCGGGGATTGCCATTATGTGTAGGTATAATTTTATGTCCAAGTGTTTAGCTAGTTGTCAGAGATTTTAAAATAAGTGATACTCATAAATTATGAGAAAAAAAATCAACATTTTGTTAAGCTGGGGTCTGATCAAATGTACCTGGTAATAGCCCAAGTTTCTTTTGAAATGTCTATTCAAAACAAATGAAATAATATGTGAACATATTGTCATGTGGAGAGAGCTAAAGAAACATTCTGCCCAAATTATGAAGTAGTAGTATTTGTTGAACTTGGAAATAAAACCCTTAGTGAAAATGCCTTTTTTCCACCCAAGTGAAAATAGCTCGATAAACATAGATATAGCTGATCACAAGAGTATATTATGAGTGGATTAAAGTCTTTAGAGTCACCTTGTGTAAAGGTGATCATAATCTTCATTAAAACCAAAAGGAAAAACATTTAAGAAAAGGCTAAGAAAAAAATTAGAAGGCCACTTCCAGACCATGATTTTTCAAGCCTGAAAGAAAAGTCTTTGGGACTCATGTCCAGCTCTGCCACCCTTCTAGAAGACTTTTATGATCATTTTTTAATCTCCTGCTTTTTCCCATATGTTAATTGAAGACTTCAACTCTTTAAGTTCATTTTCTTTTTTCCCAACCCAAACCCTGCAATATCTGGGTTTGTCGTGGTTGTACTTTGGCCTTTGTATAATCCAGAATTGTTCATCTCTGCAATCTATATTCTCTCGTGTACCAAAAGAAGTTTCCTGAAGACCTATTATGTAAACAATGCATTTTCATTTGCTGGGAGGATTTTTCATAGTTCTACCAGATTTTTCTACAGGTGAAGAATAGTTACAACCTAAGTTCCTGCTTTAGTATGCTTTAATCTTGTTTCTAGGAATAAAATCTGTATTAAAGTATTTTTTAACCCTGTGATTTTGTCACCTTTTACTGATTAGTTTTTTATTGAAACTGCAGTTGCCAGTTTGATCTGCACATATCTAAAACCTTTTCACAAGAAAAGACTGTCCTTTGGTACCACAAACTAAATTTCTAATTTTGACTCTGTGTGTATCTCTGGTCCTAAGCTTGAGTAGTTATAAATGAATTAGTATAAACCCATTCCTCTGAAAGAAAAGCATCTCTCAGCAAGACACATGGCTGGAAAAATCAACAATAGCATTCTTCCTATATAAAGAATAACTATATGGTCATGTAAGAAACATGACTGTTTCACTACGTTGGATATGTTTTCCTAAGCTCATTTTCTACCTAAAAAGTATTTAGTTGAAATTTTTTTTCTGAGTTTATCTGATAGTGTCTCAAAATAAAATAACCTAAATTTTAAAGTAAAAAGTACTACACAAAAACTTAAAACACTTCTGAGATGAGAGCAGTCAAATGGTGAGTTTGCTATCATAACAGAAATTAAAACAGAACAGCTAGCTAACATATCCAGTTTTTAGACTGCAACAGAAAGCTTAAACGGTAGATGATAGTGTCGGTTGACTTGTCACATAAATCTTTATGTGTAAGACCCAAAGCAAAGAACTGAGTGGGCTGAACCTCGGCCATGAGGGTTGGTTGAGTTCTTCAGAGGAGATGTCTGAGACTCCCATGAACTAAGGAAGTTATGGTGTATGTACCCAATGGCATGTGTAAATGTGTATGTAATGGTTTTTGAGTACAGTGTTTATTAGATTATCTGATAACCTGATTTATTTTACCTCTTTATTTAAGGCTTTTGTTTGCTTGTTAATCTGTCCTCTTAATCTGTCCAGCGTTATTAGTGGAGTGTTAAAATCCCCTGGTATTGTGTTGTTGTCAGTAACTCTTTAGTTCTGTTAGTAATTATCTTATGTGTCTTGGTGCTCCATCATTTGATGCATGTATATATATTTGAGTGTTACTTCTTGTTGTATTAGACCTTTAATTATAATGTGATGCTTGTCTCTATCTTGTAATATATTTTTTAAATTGGAAATCTTATTTTTGTAGGATTTTCTTCCAGCCTTTAAGTCTGTGCTTCTCTTTTTGGTAAGATGGATTTCCTATAAAACAGCATTTTGAAATTCATTCAGCCGCTCTTAACTGGTAAACTCAGGTGATTATCAAAACATTAGTGCTCATTGCCATTTTGTTGTTGTTGTCATTATTTTAGTTTGGTTTTTTGTTTTTCATCTTTTTTGTTTTGTTTAGATTCCATTTCTGTTGTCTTATGTCTTCTATTTTTGTTTGAAGGTTCTCCAGAGCTTGGCATATGATGGACCATTTATGTGGCCCATTGAATGGTATGATTGCAAACATGGTTTGGTGGGGTTTTTTTGTATATATTGTTATTCTTATTTCTGTCTTTCACATTTTGTATTCCCCTTGGATAACTCACCACCAATTCACCCATTTTGTTGGGCCACTTTGTTACTCACTAGCTCCTCCATCCTCTGTATCTGTTGTTCTGTTGCTTCATAATAATCCTTTGGCACTTTTATGTGCAGATTGATGTTGATAAATTCAGTTTTTGCATTTCAGGGGATGCAAATTCCTTCTGTCTTGAATGTTAGTCTTGCAACGCAAAATGCTTTAGGCTGGAAGTCTTTTTCTTTAAGTACTTTAAATATCTCCTCATATTCTCTTGTCAGTTAGATTTCTACTGAAAGGTCCAGAGACAAGTCTAATACCTTAAAAGGTTGTCTCTTCCCACTATGCTTTTGATATGCTTTTAATTGTCCTTGACTTTCAGTAGCTTTTTATAATATCTTGGCATATGTCTGTCATTGTTTTGTTTGGAACTCTTTGACCCTCTGGGATCAGGACGTTCCTTTCCCATGTTGAGATGGTTCCTACCAATTATTCATTCAATGCATTTTTTTTTAAAGGTTTATTTTTTATTTTTATACATACAAGCTGGGGTACAGGCCAGAGGCGTGGGGCGGCGAGAGGGTTCACCAGAGACAGAGCGGGGAGCAGAACAGGCAGATCAGAAATACACTGCTGAGGGGAGCAGTGGGCGAGGCAGGAGAGGTCTGCCGCACCTTGTGGGATTCTCCCTGGCCGGGCATCGAACTCGCTCTGCCGCTGCCGCTGCCGACAGCTCCACAGCCCAGCGCTTAACCGCTGCGCCACCGGGGAGGCCCCATTCAGTGCATTTTCTGTGATTGTCTTTTTCTTTCCCTTTCAGGACCCTCATGATACAGATGTTATTTCTCTATAGCTTACCCCAAAGAGCTCTTAAGTGTTTCTCTTTTTTTCTTTTTGATGTACTACTTGTGTTTTCCAACATGTGTTTTTGAACTTACTAGTCCCCTCTGTGACTTATATTTATCTGCTATTGAGGCCCTCCATTGTATTTCTTAATTCAGTTTAGTACTTTTTAGATCCATTAATTCATGTTTTTTTTTTTTTTTTTTTTTTTTTTTTTTTTTTTTTTTTTTTTTTTTTTTTTTTTTTTTTTTTTTTTTTTTTTTTGGTCCTTTTCCTGTTCTATGTCATCCTTTTTATTTTTTTATTTTAGCAAGCATTGTTCTGTTACCTTTAACTCCTTTTCAGGCATGTACCACAGTTCTGCTGGGTTGAAACCTGGGGTTTTTTTTGTACTACCATTTGTCATATGTTCTTCTGTCTCTTCGTTTTTAGTTTTTAGTAGGTTGTAATAGGGATAAATAGGGATAAACTTTCAAACTGCTACCTTTGCACCTATTCAGGTGGCCAACAACTGGCACTAGCAGGGGGTAATATGTAGAAAGGGACCTGGACAGTAGGCATTGAAAGGTCACCTCCAGTGTGTCAGGTATCAAACTTACTGTTCTGCAGGTATGAAAGTTGGTGTGGGAATCCAACAGTGATCCCCTCAAGGCCAGCTCCTCAGCCTAAGTGTCTTGAATAGTCTCATACCAGTCTCCACCTGTAGACTTACTTGAGCACTAGAGGCAAAGGTATGGATTGTATTGAGACAGGGCTATTGACCGGAGTTGTTCTCTGTGCTTTTCCGGTACACATCCTTACTCTTGTTTGTTTGCTTTATTGTTAAGATCCAGGTTCTAAACTCTGATTAGTGAAAGCATTCAGTTGTTGTCTCAGTTGTGGCCCTGGTGCTGGAGTAGCAGGTTTTACCACGTTCAGGCTACAAATAATAGCTGCATCTATGAGGAGTCACAGGTGAGATGACCTAACTCGCTCCAGCCGTTCTATAACAGGAGCCTCAAGTTCAAGCCAATAATCACCACTCTGCACCCCAGCTCCTGTAGTTCTTGAACACCAGCTCCCTGCACCCCTTCTCCATTGTTGTTCCAGCTCTCTAGAGTACCCAATGTGACTGTGTGCCCTGGATCAACAACTGTAAGAGGGGCTCCTTGTGGCAGCTGCCCCTAACTCTTGTGAGTTATACTGCAAACACAGTTCAGTTAAAGTTTTCCCTACCCATTTCTGCTGGATATTTGCTGCTGTCATATACTGTAATTGTCTGTTTATCTTTCAGGGGTTATTGACTTTGTTCTAATGCAGTTAGACACTCACTACTTTCTATGGCCAAATAATATTCCATTGTATGAGTACATTTTATCTGTCAGGCAGTGAACATTTGAATTTCTGCCACTTTTTGGCTCTAACTAACAATGCTGCTGTGAATATCATACAAGTTTTTGTGTGGACATTTTTTTGTTTCTTTTGGGCATTTACCTGGAAGTGGATAGTGGTGGACCATGTGGTAACCCTGTTTGACTATTTGAGAAACTAACCAACTATTTTCCAAAATAGCCATTTTGCATTCACACCAACAGGAATTTCCACATCCTAGAAAATACATTTATGATTGTCTTTTTTGATTTTTACTTAAAAATGCAGATGATGCACAGACTTGGGCTTGGAAGGGACCAACACTTCTACATTTGCAACACCAGGTGTTCCAACCCCTGCAATAGCAGCCCCACTACTAAGTTGCTGCTCATAGTCAGCTTGTTGTCTAAGACTACAATTAACAAAGGCTTTCACTTAAAAAGATCCAAAATCTGGGCCTCCCCGGTGGCGCAGCGGTTGGGCGCTGCGCTGTGGAGCTGTCGGCAGCGGCAGAGCGAGTTCGACACCCGGCCGGGGAGAATCCCACATGGTGCGGCAGACCTCTCCTGCCTCGCCCTCTGCTCCCCTCAGCAGTGTATTTCTGATCTGCCTGTTCTGCTACCCGCTTTGTCTCTGGTGAACCCTCTCGCCGCCCCACGCCTCTGGCCTGTACCCCAACTTGTATGTATAAATAAAATAAGTAAATCTTTAAAAAAAAAAAAAAAGATCCAAAATCTGCCTGCATTTTTCCCATTGTGCCTACTTGTTCCATTTTCCTGGCTTTTCCCAGTTGTGCTCTCTGAAGGCTCAGAAAATAGGGCTGGTCTCCTACCTCTTGACTCCCCACTTCTCTGAAGTGCCTTCTCTAGGGTTTTCAATATGAGCCTTTGCACAAAAGTCATTCCTCGCAAGTCTTGCTTTCTACTCCCCTTTCCTAAGCTAGCAGCTTTCCGTTGTCTATTTAACGTCAGTATCCTGTTTTAAAATATATCCTAAGCAAGTTGTGCTTCAAATGGCGAAAGCATGTTGCCAGCAGATTTGTTACATGCCTTTCTGTGGCTAAACTATTTATGGCTAATATGTTTTACTCCTGCTGAACTTACCAAAGCCACGAAACATTTTTTGCCACGTCCTTCTCCGTATTTTCTCCCCCAGAGTCCTGATTCACAGCCTCCCAGAGCCTGCATATTTAGCTCCTTATTTGACTCCAAAAACCCCCTAGGATCCCTCCTACATTTTATTTTTAAATAAATGTGAGTTGGAGTCAACCATTGTGACCAAGAAAAGTGCTGCCTATTAGAGAGTAAACTTCATCAAGACCATTGCCTTCATCTTTGTTTTTGTTTATTCTACCCTCCTAAGTTGGTAATATAATCAGATGGTATAAGATTTTAACTGTGTAAAAGAATATTTGAAAAAGAATATTTGATGAAGACTGTCCTTCCCATTCCTGTTACCAAGGCACCCATCTTTCCTTTCAGAGTCACTCATTGTCACTAGTTCTTTCATATCTTTACAGAGATGTTCAGATGGCTTCACTGAAGTGTAATTTACATACCAAAAAAATCCTCTATTTTAAGTGTGCAACTCAATCATTTTTAGTAAACTTACAGAGTTGTCTAATCCCCATAATCCAGTTTAGTAGAACATTTCTGCTAACCCCAAAATGTCCCTTCTACCTTTTTGCCATCAGTCCATAGTTCCAGCCCCAGACAACTTCTAATCTGTTTTCTACATATAAGTAGGATGATAGGTAGTATTTTGCATCTGGCTTCTTTTGCTTAAAGTGATATTTTCCAGTTTCATGCATATAGTAATACCTATCAGTAGTTTCTGTTTATTGCTGATTAGTATTCTGTGTGGACATCACACATCTGTTAGTCTATTTACCAGTTTTTGAACATTTGTGTAAACATCTTTGTTTAGACTTTTTTTTTACATTTCTCCTGGCTAAATACCTAGATGTGGAATTGCTGAGTCATAAGTGTGTGTTTGATTTTTAAGAAAATGACAGTGTTTTCCAAAGTGTACCATTATACATTCCCACTAGAAATAAGGTTACAGTTTTCTCTGGCTCCTTGTCAACACTTAATGTTTTCCATCTTTTTATCATAGTGTTTATGAAATGGTGTCTCATTGTGATTTTAATTTGCATTTCCCTAATGACTGATGATGTTGATCGTTTCATATACTTATAGGCCACTCTTATGTCTTCTTTGATGAAATGGGTATTCAAGTCTTTTGCTCAATTTTTTTTTTGAAGATTTATTTTTATTTATACATACAAGCTGGGGTACAAGCCAGAGCTGTGCGAGAGGGTTCACCAGAGACAGAGCGGGGGGCAGAACAGGCAGATCAGAAATACACTGCTGAGGGGAGCAGCGGATGAGGCAGGAGAGGTCTGCCGTGCCATGTGGGAAGCTCCCTGGCCGGGCGTCGAACTCGCGTCACTGCTGCCAACAGCTTCACAGCGCAGCGCTTAACCGCTGCGCCACCAGGGAGGCCCCTTTTTGCTCAATTTTAAGTTATATAAACATGGGATGTCTCACTATTTAGAACTTTAGTTTCTCCCACTAATGTTTTATACTTTTCAATATGCAAGCCTACACTTCTGTTGTTAAACTTATTCCTAAATATTTCATTCTTTCTGGCACTATTTTTTTTTTAAGATTTATTTATTCATACAAGCTGGGATGTAGGCCAGAGGTGTGGGGGGTGAGACAGTTCACCAGAGACAGTGGGGAGCAGAACAGGCAAATCTACTGAAATAACACTGCTGAGGGTAGCAACGGGCGAGACAGGAGAGGCCTGCTGCACCATGTGGGTCAGCTCCCTGCCTGGAGAGTGAATTTGTGCAGCAGTGGCTACTGATAGCTTCGTAGTGCTAAGACTTAACCCCTTGTGCCACCAGGAAGGCCCCTCTTTTTGGTGCTACTTTGTAGAGGATTATTACCTTAATTTTTTCATGTTGCTCATTGCTAAAATATAGAAATAAAATTGATATTTTGTCTTACTGATCTTATGTTCTACAATATAGTTACTTATAGCTTATTTATAGTTTATATAAATATAGTTCATAGTTTCAGTGCTTCTTTATGGATTCCTTAGTATTAAAAACTTTTACTTTTTTCTAATCTTTGTTCTTTTTTTCCACAGATATTTTATACATAAAAAAGCAAATACTATATATTTTCTACCCTCTTATACACAGAGCTTTTTCTGTTGCATCAAAGTTACTGCATCATTCCTGTTGCTGTTTGGCAGCCAGTTAGGCCCAGGTGTGCACTGTATGGGAAATCTCCTGCTTTCCTTATCTTTGAGAAAATACTATATAAAATGTGAAGGAATAGCCAGAGCAAACCAAGTGACTGGCAGGCAGTAGGTACATAGTAAACATTTGTTGTTGAATGCAAGATACACCACTCAGTAAAGGCCTCTTTTTGTGTTGATAATATTTGGGTAAGAGTGGTTAAACCAGTTATGGCTCTACCAACTTACAACTCCATCTTGTCCTCAAAGTTGTCATGAGAAGTTTTGTTGCTTTGTTCAAATCTAGTTGTACTCTGCTACTATAACTTGACAGGGCTTGTTCTGCCTCCCTTACTGAGCCCTGGCTGAAATTTACTAATCATTTCTTTGACCTCCAAATGCTTACAAATTATCAGATAGGTGATCCATTCCAGAATTTAGGGATCACTGTTAAGCACACCAGTTTGCAAATCCACGGTTGTCTTTTTGAAAATTGAAACATTTCCTGATTCAAACCCCCTAATATAGCTCCTCTTCTCCAAGATTCTGTTGCAAGTTTCTTTTTTTTTTTAAAGATTTATTTATTTATACATACAAGTTGGGGTGCAGGCCAGAGGCGTGGGGCGGCAAGAGGGTTCACCAGAGACACAGTGGGGAGCAGAACAGGCACATCACAAATACACTGCTGAGGGGAGAAGCAGGCGAGGCAGGAGAAGTCTACTGCACCATGTGGGTTTCTCCCTGGCTAGGCGTCAAAGTCGCATTGCGCTCTGCAGACAGCTCCACAGCGCAGCGTTCAACCGCTGCACCACCAGGGAGACCCTGTTGCAAGTTTCTTAAAAGCCCTAGAATATAGGTTATCTGTCAGTAGTTCAAGGGAGCAGATACTCTCAATTTCCTTTCTTGATTTGGGCTTCAATTCTATCAACTTGCTTAAATAGATAAAATCACCCGGCATTTATTCAAAATATAGACGCTTAGACTCCTTCCCAAGAGATTCCGATTCATTGTTCTGGGTCAGGGCTCCTCCCTCATTATATTTTTATGATCAACAAGTTTAAGAAATACTGTTTTTTAATGTATTTTATTCAACTATATTTTGATAACTTATTTTGTCATCTACTAACATTCCAACATCAACTTCAAACCATGAACTTGCCTTTCATTGTTCTGCTTGGATCTGTACACAAATTAAAAGTCCTTTTGGTCTCTTTAATGCTTTTTTGCAGTATTATACTGATTCAGGACTCCTCATGGCATTCTTTGACATTAATCTTTGTATAACTGAGTCTGATCTTACTGGAGAGCACTCTGAAACTCATCGCTTGTTAATTATTCTCCAGCCTTCTTTATTGCTCTTCAAAAATTTATGCAGATGTTAAGTCAGCATTTTATTCTAAATACCCACCAGGTTAATCTTTGGCTCGCATCCTCTTCAGAGTGTTTTTCAGGTTCTAGGAACATCCCCAGCCTTTTTGTCTTACCTTCTTGAAAGAGCTCAGACCTTTATCCTTTCAATCATAGGTTAGGGGGTAGCATGTTCATATTGTCACAAGTTTCCTGGCAACTTAATCTCATTTGGATTAGAAAGAACTCTTCGTGACTTGTATGTTTTCTTATCCTGTAAGTGACTGTGCCATTGATTGCAGGTAATAATAACAGGGTCTCTTGTTTTTCAGGTCTCTAATCATGTGATTTCTTCTGACTCTATTTCGTCTCCTACCAGTAGTTTCTGGAGCTTGAGCTCTACTTTTTGCAACAAGCAAAATGTACAAATGTTAAACAAAGGAGTACAAGCAGGTAAATAACTTGACGTTTAACATTTCCACTGTATACTTAAGGTACTTAACTACACTCATGTTAAAAGAAATGAAGACTAAGACTATATTAAAATGCTATTTTTCACATTTCAAGTTGGCAAAAATCTGTGCGCAAGTGTGTGAGGAAATAGGTACTCTAATACATGTTAGTACAGGTGTAAATTAGAAGTACAATCCCTGTGACAGGCAATTTGGGGGTTGATTCAGCATTTTCATTTAAGGAATTTATCCTTTAGATATTAGTGTGCATGTGAGCAAACTGGCAAGTGTACAGAAGTAACCACCGAAGTACTGTTTATTATAGGAGAAAATTATAATCAACTTAGATGTTCACTAGCAAAATGGTTAAATTCTTGTACATTCATATAATGAAATTCTACATAGAACAAGGAAACTCTCTCTCTACTAATATATAAAGATCACCAAGGTATGAAAAGAAATAGGTACAAAACAGTGTCTAACATGCTGCTCCATGTATTTAAAAATTAAAGAGAATTGCTTGAATGTGCAAAAAATATTCCTGGAATCGTGGGATAATAAACTCAGTGAATAGAGGTGAGAAGTAGATGGAGGCTATCTGCTTTATGCCTCACTCTATCTTCTGATTTTATTAAAGAAAAGTTATTTCTACCCTCTGCCCCCTAGATTTTTTTAAAAAGATTTATTTATTTATACATACAAGAACTGCGATGTAGGCCAGAGGTGTGGGGTGGTGAGAGGATTCACCAGAGACAGAGTGGGGAGCAGAACAGGCAGATTGACCGAAATACACTGCTGAGGGGAGCAGTAGGCAAGACAGGAGAGGTCTGAGCCATGTGGGAAGCTCCCTGGCAGGGGATCCAGCTGGTGCTGCAGTGGCTGTGGATAGCCTCATAGTGCTGAGACTTAACCCATTGCACCACCAGGGAGGCCCCCCTTGATTTTTTTTCCTTCAAGTATTGGCAGCCTTTTCTTACCTGGGTAGTCACCATTAGGACTGTAAGTGTTTGTTGTCTTTCTTACTTGGGTCAGAACTGGAATCCTTAACCCAGTGAATCCATATTAGTAGTTCTTTCCCTCTAATATTTAAACCGATTTAGAAATAAAAGCCCCTTTTTCTTGCCCCCTCCAGCCTGCTCTTCCTCTCTGTCCTTCCCTTCCTTCTCCCTTCCCCTACCCCTCACAGGAGTACATGTTTGGAAGTATTTTTTTTTAAGTATTTATTTATTTATACATACAAGCTGGGGTACAAACCAGAGGCATGTGGTGGCGAGAGGGTTCATCAGAGACAGAGTGGGGAGCGGAACAGGCAGATCAGAAATACACTGCTGAGGGGAGCAGCGGGCGAGGCAGGAGAGGTCTGCCGCACCATGCAGGATCCTCCCCGGCTGGGCATCGAACTCGCGTCACCACCGCTGCCGACAGCTCCACAGCGCAGCACTCAACCGCTGCGCCACCAGGGAGGCCCGTGTGTTTGGAAGTCTTTAAAAAGCATCCATTTACTGGGCCTCCATGGTGGCTCAGGCATTAAAATCTCAGCACTATCAAGCTATTGCCAGCCACTGACTCACATGGCTCAGCAGACCTCTCCTGTCTCACCTGCTACTCCCTTCAGCAGTGTATTTCAGTGGATCCACCTCCCCACTCTATCTCTGGTAAATCCTCTCACCCCTCCCTATCCCCTGCACCTCTGGCCTACACCTCAGTTCTTGAATGCATAAATAAAATAAATCTTTTTTAAAAAGTATCCATTTACTGATTTGAATTACCCACCAACTAAATACTAAGACTGTGCCTAGAGATATCTGTGATGTTTCCCCTCAGGTAACTTGGAGATTGTGAATGGTGTCAAAAAACACACTCGAGATGTTGGGGTGACCTTCCCAACTCCAGGTTCTAGCGAGGCTAGAGTAGAAGAGGACAGTGATGTGACTTCTTGGTCAGAAGATAAAATAGAAGAGAAAATACTCCTTACCAGTTATCTCGGGGACAGAAAGTCAATGAAGAACAAGCAGAGGTGTTGTGAAGGTCAGTTTCTGATTCAGTTTTATAGCAGAAAAGCCAGTGAATCTTACATGCTGAGATTCTTGGTTTCTAAACGACTCTGTTTTACCCCCTTGGCACCACCCTGACAAATTTTAAAGTATCTAGCACTACATTTCCACAGTACCTGAGGTTAAGCACACTCCAGAGCATCCTGGTGGCCTCTGATATCTGTGTCTCTTGAGAACTTGTATTATGCATATGTCTCTGGTGAGAGCTAATTAGATTATGAAGACTAAAAGGTCTTTTCTCTGTGCTAAAAATTATTTCCTGCAGGAGTTTCCTGGTTTGTTCCTGTGGAAAATGTGAAATCTGGCTCTAAGAAGGAAAACCTGCCCAAGTTTTATGGCCCTGGTATCTCCTGGTTTGCACCAATAACCAACACTAAACCCTGGAGGGAGCCACTACGAGAACAGAACTGGCAGGAACAGTGCATGGACAGCCACAGGCCTCTACCAGGGCCAGGCAGAGATCTACCACCACCATTTGTGAGAGCAACCTTACAGGTACAATGACAATGAATTAAATTTAGCCTGTGTTTAAGAAGGAAGCAAAGGAGATCTACAAAGACGTTAAATCTGTGACTTTGCCTTCTGAAGTATAGCAATGTAGCCCTCATTTCTAGCAAATCCACACCTTGTCTGTACTCATTCTCATCATTAATCAAGGAGTGCTTTACTGTCAGTCATTCTAAATTGTACCTTACCCTCGATATCTGGGGACAAGACAAGATGATGTGATGCTGCTTACTGGAATATGGAATGCTCTGAAAGCTTGGTGTTGACCTTTTTAAAATTTCCTCCATTTTGGCCCTCCCTGGTGGTGCAACGGGTTAGGTCCCAGCACTATGAAGCTGTCCGCAGCCACTGCAGCACCAAGTTCGATCCCCAGCCAGGGAGCTTCCCACATGGTGCAGCAGACCTCTCCTCCCTTGCCTGCTGTTCCCCTCAGCAGTGTTTTTCAGTAGATCCTCCTGTTCTGCTCCCCACTCTGTCTTTGGTGAATCCTCTCACTGCCCCACACCTCTCGCCTACACCCCAGTTCTTGTGTGCATAAATAAATCTTTTAAAAAAATTCCTTCCATTTTGCTTAACTCAGGGTTTAAAAGGCACCAGGTTTCTTCTTTATATGTCCTTTGAGCGCTAAAAGAAATGTTATTTTATGATATTTTATTTGACGGAAAATTGATGGGCCAAGCTCTATTCCATCAACATTTGGAAGAGTTTTATATGCCATGATCTTAGTACTTGGCTTATTCTAAAGGCCTTCATTTGATCTCTCTGATTTCCATACTGGAACTCACCCACAGAGAGTTTTAGATTCTTCTTCAACTCTCCATATTTTCTGTGCTTTAGAAATAGGTTCTCCAAATCTGTTGCGCTGGTACTGTTCTAAATCTTGAGAGAACAGACTGTATCTTTAATGTGAGGTCGGGGTACCTTTTTTCTTCATCAGGAATCACTTTGGCTACACAGACCTGATTTCATCTCACGCTCTGGGGAGCGCATAAAGCGCCTGAAGTTAATAGTTCAAGAGAGGAAGCTGCAGAACATGTTACAGAGTGAGCGGGAGGCTCTGTTCAATACTGTGAGAGAATGGCAGGGCTACCAGGATCCCATGCACCCACTCCCTAAAAGAGGTAACTCAGCTCACTTTCTTCTTACTGGGTAGAGAGGGCAAGATCTGCTTCATGCTAAGGAGCACGGCTCAACGTGAGGCCAGTTACATGAATAGAAAGTGATTTTTGGTCACCTTAGATAGCAGAACCTGCCAGATTTAGCTCTCAATGTTTTGTGATCCAGAGAAGCCCCACTACTCTTGTCCTGTCACTGCATCTTAAAAACAAAAGTGTACAGTGAGAATGGTGTTTTTATAAACTAGCTCTATGATCGTGAACAAATTAGTTCTAAAATATAATGTGCTTTTCTTTAAAGATGGGCTGATTCCAAGCTTGCCTATCTCATAGGGTGGCCATAAATAATCATAATAAATAGTAAAAGCAGCAACAACAGCACTTATATAGTCCTGTGTTATGCCCAGATAATTTTTTCTCATTTAATGATTATGACACCTCACCAAGGTAGATACTTTTAGTATCTCAATTTTATTGATGAGAAAGTAAAGCAAAAAGGAACTAAATCTGCACCTAATCTGGGATTTGAAGCCAGGTGGCCTGACTTCAAGCCTATGCTCTAAATTGTGCTCTAAACTAATTATACTAAGTAAAAGTGCTTAATGCAAAAAGATAAAAAAAAAGACTTCAATACAATAATATATGGAAGCCATGAAAATTGTATAAAGTTCCATGTAGTGCTTTCATAGCAACCTTTCCTATAAACTAGTCAGTGGTTTGATTCAGATATCCGGTCTGTGCTACAGTTTTATGTCTCCAGGAACCTTACACTCCAGTCACAGTTGCCATTGGTCACTGCCCAGCACTGCCAGCTCAGGGAGGGGGCACAAAACCTAGTGACTCCTCCTTACAGCTTTTGAGCAACACATTCTTTATCAAGTCACTGTCCATTGAAAGGCTTTTTTCTCATGTTTAGACTTCCTGGCTGCCCAGAAGAACAGGCCTGTTGGAAAGAAGGAAATGATTCAGAGGTCTAAACGGTAAGGCCAAAAGCCTAAATGTAATTATAAAAGTGTAAGTCAGGCTACCAAATGGTCAGGAGCACTGACTTACCATTAAAATAAAGGCATTAAACTCAAGTTAAAACATGAGAAAACCAGTTGTGAAAGAAGTTTCTTACTGACAGTACTAAAAAAAAGGGAAAGAAAAACCATTAATGACACAGAGAATCCCCACTAGTTTGCATGCTCGCAGGTGTCCAGCACTGTTAACTGTAGTCACCATGTTGAGCATCAGTTCGATCCCAGAACTTACTCATCTTACCACTGAAAATTTGTACCCTTTAACCAACTTCTCCACATTACCCCACCCTTTACACACACACACACCACACACATCACCACCATTTACTCTGTGTCTGAGCTTGATGTTTTTCGACTCCATGTGTAAGAGATCATACTCTCTTATCTTTCTTTATTTGACTTATTTCACTTAGCATTATACCCCCAAGGTTTGTCCATGCTGTTGCAAATGGCAGGATTTCTTGCTTTTTTATGGTTGAACAGTGTGTTTGTGACATTTTTTTTATCCATTCTTCTGTTGATTAACAGTTTGGTGTTTTCAGGTCTGGTTGTTAGCAACACTGAGTATGGGGCTGCAGATATCTCCCAGAACTGGTATTACTAGATCATGTGATAGTCCTATTTTTAATTCTTTGAGGACCTTGTTTTCTGTAGTGACAATAACAATTTATATTCTCACTAGTAGTCCTTAAGCGTTCCCTTTCTCTACCCTAACATTTTGATAATAGGCACTCT
>PVIJ01018828.1:0-25305 GCA_004024925.1 Scalopus aquaticus
TACTCCAATTCTCTTGTGATATAATAGAGTAGTCTCCATGTTGGGATGGGTTGTGATGCAACCATCACTACAAAAGCCTCTCCAAATGCTTCAACTGAGGTGATTGGCTATGGGATCAGCCCCCAAGGGTGGGCTGCAGAAACTGTAGGAACTGTAGGAACTGCTTCTTGTTGCACAAAAGTATAATTTTTGAAGAAATACCTTTACTCACTCTGCTTAAAACTCTTTGATAACTTTTCCTCTCCCTTAGATTGAAAGTCAGATTCCTAGTGGTGGTCTTCAAGGTCCCGCCTCTCTGACACTTGCTTCTTCTCTTCCCTTTGCTCACGCCACTCCAGCCACACTGGCTCTTCTTTGTCAATCATAACGCATGCTCCTGATTCTCGGTCTTTGCACTTGTTCTCTCCAAGAACGTTCCTCCCCTAAAAGTCCATATAACTTGGTCATTTACCTCTATCTCTTCACTCAAGTTTTACCTTTTCAATGATGCCTTTCTTGACCATCATATTTAAAATCAGAAAACCCTCACCTGGTGCTCCTCATGAAGATTCCCTGCTTTCTGGTTTCCATAATGTTCCTCACCACCCTGTGTAGTTTACTTATGTGTGTATATTTTTATTTTTTGTGTGTGCATATTATGTATGTATACTTTTGTATTTTAAATCACTGCTGGTACTTTGCTTAGAACAGTGTGTGGCATGAGTACATCTTAAATACTTGATTGGTCAATTAAAGAATGAACTAGTGTTTTTGTTTCTCAGAAAGGTTAGAAGTCATTTATCTATACAGAGTTATTGCTTCCTTTAGAAACAGAAGCTGTATAGGTCCACAATAATCCAGAGTTTTATGATAACAGAAGATATTAGTCCAAATTATTCCTTTGCACTCGAGCGGCGCCGCTACGGTGCGGGGGTTTAATGCGTCCACTCAAGCGGCTCTGCTATGGCGCCCAAGTGGTTTGGAAGTCAATATGTTTATTTCCGATGTGTGATAAGATATTCTTATCGCATTTACTTCCGTGGACCAGGCTCAGCCTGTGTCCTTAGCCAATTCTTAGCTTAGCTTAGTTAGTCCAGCTTAGCATTGTGATACATGTCCTGACAAACCAAGGCTGATCTTGGGCATTGTTTTACTAAGTATCACACAAAACCTAATTGCAGAGTGTAATATTTAACAGATTTTGTTGTATTCAATGTAAAAATTAATAAATTGGTGAAATTTTATTATTTGTATACGTTTGTTTGAGTATAAAATGATTTCAAAGTACCTGTAAAACGCTTCCCTAATATAGCTGAAATCGTCTCGAGTTACTGGTTTGCCCATGTGAAAAAGGCCTCGAGTGCAAAGGGTTATTGGCAATAGTTCTGTTGCTAAAGTCACTAAACTCTCAAGTAAACTCGGGCAAAATAAACCTATCTTTCTCAGAAAACCCACATCCTTAGGGAAATAATGAAAATGGTCACCATCATACCACAGGCAGGTTGGTATTTTCTTTTGTAAATAAGACTATGGGAAATGGAAAACTTTACTCATTACAAATCATTATAACTGCATTTTTTAACCCTTACTATATGATAAATGCTACACTTCACAGTTAAGTTCATTCGAAACTGTCCACCCTATTAGTAGATGTAATATTCTCTAGAAAAACTTGAGGTTTAGAGAATCTATTTTCACAAATTTCACACTGCCATGTGACTCAAACTTGAGTTTTCTGAATTCAAAATCCAAAACCTTTCCATTATGTTATACTTTCTCCCTAAATAATTAAGTTAGACTACTTGGGTTTGCTTTTGCTGACCCTAAACCAGATTTGAAATTACCAGGCCTCTCTAACTGCTTTTTACCTGGATTATTAAAACACTGACTACAGTGATAAAACTTTTCCACAGTAGAGGGAAATGATATTTTAAAGGTTATCTTTTCCAATTCATTTTTTGAAAATCATCTTGGCTTATCACTGGGGAACATCTCTAAGCAATAAAGGAAATGCAATGAATAGAAAAGGAAAGGTATCATGAAATGTGCTTTGCATCTTGATAATGTGATTTATTTATTGCTTATGATAAATGTGAAAATAAATTGGTGGAATTCATGAATAAGACAGCTTTGATAATGTGAAGTCTTGCTTCTAGCATTCAACTAGTTGAATACCCTGTTGAAATGTAGAGTGGGACCTTGGGGCAATTTTGCAAATATAATTAGATTTGTAGTTTATTAGAGTGGATATCTGAAGTTCCCCAATATAGAATATATTTTCAATAGTAATCCAAGCACTATGAGTTTTTGTGAAAGATACTGGGAAGAAAACGATATTTTATTAGTATGCAATGAAGGATGTGCAAAGATTTCTAAGAGCAGTCATTACAGCTTATTCTATCCATTCCCCCATCCCAAGATAAACTGTATCCTAAATGACTTTCAGTTAATTTTAACTGAAAGAAAGAAACTGGTATATTCCTTTACCACCTTAGGTAGTACTCAATTACACATATATCACATTGCTGTGTCTCTTCATTAGCAGTTTCTCTAGTTTGAGTGATGGCTGTCAGCTGTAATTTAATCAGGGAATTCAGCATCCCCTATTAGCTGGTGCAATCAGAACTTGAACTCTGTTATGTATCTGTTTCCATTCAGAAGGAGAAATCCTGGCACATTACTGAGCAAGGAGAAAGCCTTATGTCTGGAGCATAAAGAGTGAAGGGATGAAAGGAGCAAGAAAAGTCAGGAGAAAGACTGGCAGCAACTGGGGTCAGCAGGACATGCTAAGAATTTGAAAATTTGTCTTTCATGAATGAAAAGATACTGAAGAGTTTTATGCAAGGAGGGCCAGTATGATCTTAAATCTTGTCTGCTTTGTGGAGCGCAAACGATGGCGAGCAAGGTGGTTGTAGAAAGGCCAGTTAGGATGTCGCAACAGTAGACCAGATAGGACAGCAATCAAGGAGCAATGAAGATGAAGAAAGGAAGACTCAAATTCTGTCTTAGAAGTAGAATATACTAGATTTGGTATAATAGATGTTGGGTTAAGGAAATACGAGTTTTCAAAGACAAGACTAGCTTGGGAGGGGCAAGTTTCTAGAATTAGGAAAATATTTAACAAATTGGAGAAATGGTTTTCAAGGAAAGAATAACTTCCTTGTTGGATTTTATGTTTGACATGTCTGAGATACATCCAGGAAATTATTAGTTAGATATATACCCAGATTTTTGAGCAGGAACTAGGATAAAGATCTATGAAGTGGAGAAATTTGGGAGAAATTATCAGCATTCCAGATTATTGGAGGAATGGAAATAGGAGATTGCCTAGGGAAGAGTGAAAACACAATGAGATCTTGAGAAATAATATCCAGAGGCAAGTTCAGGGGCAGAATCATGGGAAAAGTGATTTAAGTTTCACCCATGTTGCTGTTCCTTTAAGAAACATGCATTGCATACCTTATAGAGTGTGGGGTGTGCCATGATGTATTTGAAATAATCCCTGACTTCAGGAAGTACTCATACTGCCAGAGTTATAGCCAGAGAAAGAAAATTTTGCAATTCTATGTAGTATACAGAATTATATATCCTTAATCTTGTGTAATATACAAGTGCTGAAGCACCTGTGGTAGACAAGGTACACTGGTGACCTCATTCTGGGTTAGATAGGACAAGAGATCAGAAAAGTCTTTCCAGAAAAGCCCCTTACCTGTGTTTATAATCTCAATAGGAAGTTTGTTTACACCAGGGTAGTGAAAGGTTTTCATTCACAGGAAATAAGAAGTCAAGAATGGGGGCGGTAACACACCACTCTCAAGAAATGTAAGATTCTTGTGTGACTGGAAAGCTAGCAGATAGGATGGGTGAGGAAGGCAGAGGAGGAGGCTGGTTACCACCTAATCCCACATATGGCAGAAAGTTGTTAAAGGCGACTTCAGAAAGTAAACTAGTCACTAGTAGGGTGCAGCAACTCGGTCAATACAATGATTACATGATCAGGTTGTCATTTTACAAAGACCCCTCAGGAGGCAGCATAAAGATTACATTGACCTGAGAAGAGTCTATCTGGAGAGCTCCTATATAACCCAGCAGCCATTAGAACTGGCTCAGAGGGAAGACAGGACAGGAAGGAGAAAAGGCCGGTGACTGACAGAGCTAAACCTCCATCCTGAGTATTACCCCTATTCTACCTAAAACAAACAAAACACTTTAGAACCCCCAAGATTTAAAGAAACTTTGATTCAGCAAATTCTTGCTGAAGGTCTTCCAGGAACCAGAAGCAGGCCTGTTTGCTGGAGATACCAGAAATACAACTCATCAGGTGTGAAGCAAGCAGGATGGTGGAACAGTTTATCTTTGCTGTTGACTTGTCAATTCAGCTTTTCTGATGGTTCTTCCCTTTTAGAGAAAGTGAAAAGGGATATTTTCTAATTGCTAGGTATATTATTCAGGGATTTGTTTTATTTGATTGGTTGATATTTACTTCTTTGTGCGATGTAAGAATTGTCTGTTTACATTTATTTTCCAGAATTGTGGCATTACTTTCTGGAGATAACAGTAGTTCATTCTAACACAATCACAAGCTTGTTAGGATTTGGGGACTTCTTTTTATTTTACCATGACTTCCTTTCTTGGTCTCTTTAAAAGTTACCATTTTGTTTTATTTACTTAATTTTTCTAGAGGGAAATGGAAGAAGAGCCCTGTATTTTTTTACCCTCTCTATAGCACTTTGTTATACTTCCCATCTTTGTTTCTGCCACATCCTAGTCCAGACGTCCGATCATACACTTCCCAGCCTCACTCCTGCTCTTCCTAGTCTGAGTGTGGAGACGCCTTGGGATTAAGTAAACTAAGCCTAGTGATGAACAATGGGCGATGGGAAGCCAGGATCGGTCGGTAGGGTAGTATTCTTCATTATTTTGTTTGATATTTGAGAGAAAAGTAGAAAGTGATTTTGTATCACCTCAGCCTCCCCAACTCATCTTTAAGACCAAATTACCTAGAATATTTCACGTAGATCCAGAGGTCTAGATGCAGGGACATGTCCATTTGACTTTAGTAGTCTGTTCTGGACCTATGAATAACTACAGCAAGCTCATAAAGACTGTCCTTAGAATCCCAAGGGCTATAGGCCCAGACAGAACCTAATTTTTTATGGCATTTGACTGTTTTACAAAAGAGCCTTTATGTCCATTCTCATTCAGTCCTCTCAGGGCTCTGGTATATGGGTGAGGTGTCAGCATTTTATTGATGACCAGGCACCAGGCATCCAGGAGGTGATGCAGCTGAGCCACACCTCAAAACCTGATTTGAAGACCTGATTGCAAAAGTTTCTTTCACCTCAACATAGACAGTATAGGTCAAAGTTTGCAACCGGGCATCAAACAGTGATATAGCATCATCTGGAGTCCTAGAAGCCCTTTGTCATGATACATAAGCATTAAATTATAAATGACCGAGATTCATGGCTAACTAGTAATAGCTGTGGTGATCATGTTTCCTTTTCTGTGGTGTTTATGGGATATTTGGAGGGAAAAAATGAACTGGAAATTGAAGTCTCAAACTGAAACCACTTCAACAATGTTTGGAGTTACAGGTTTCAGGGGAAAGGAAAATAGTTTCTGAGGTCAAAGGTGAGAGAAAAAGTCAGCCAAGCCTCTGGATCATCTGGGCTAGGAGAGCACATCCCAGCCTTTCTCCTATAAACTTTTCTCAACCAACTCCATTTACGGCTTAAGCAAAAGGGGGTAGTAATTATCAGTCCTCTAAGTGTTGGCCCTTTCTCTGCTTCCATGAAAACTAGAAGGAGGATTCCTATACACACCAAAACCATAAGTCTTATGAAAGTATCGGTGTCAGGTATTTTATGTCCATGAAGGGTGATGGATAAGAAATAACCTTGGGCAAAACAGAGCCAAGGATAAAGTAAGGGAAGGATTCTGTCCAAAGAGTTGTTTTTTTTTTTTTTTAAGAAGAATCTGCAAAGAAATTTTTTTTTAAATATTTGCCACCATAAGCTTCTCATTGCTGTGTGTCTCCACCCTCTGATTCACACAATGGTATTTGTTTTAAAGTCAGGGATTGCAAGATTAAACACTCTTTTAATGATGCCATTACAGAGAGTCACACAGGGACCTCCCTGTCATTTCCAGCTGAGCTCATCCTCTTCTCTTTGAGAAGCTTCTGAACAGGCTTCAGAACCAGTCTATGTGATCTCCCACAAGATTAGATTAAGAAGAGGGTTCACTTTCTTTTCTTCAAAAATTTTGATTAATGCAGAACAAAAGAATTCCAGCAGAGTAAAATGTTATTCTTAGCAATTTAGAGTAAGGACTATGATTTTTTTTTCCGTGGCTGCTGAAATAGGGTTTTAGAATTAATCTCAAGAGGAACATAAACTCTCATGTCTTTCCATCAAAATCTGCTTCTCTTGATTCCTAACAGATATGTATTTCACAGTAGGCATTCTCTCTCTTCAGCTCATTAGAGCTAGTGAAATCATAGAAACCATGCTAATGGTAAAGTGATATCCCTGTTATAAAAGATTTAACTGTTATTTTACTTGGATGATTAGCAACCTAAAGACTTGGCTATACTTTTTCTCGGTATCTAATTTTATAAAGTAGAAACATTTTGGCTCTACTTTTTAGAATGATCAAATTGCATCACTCTGCAATAAGAATTCCTATTACAACAAAGAAACCTCAGGCACATTGAAACCTCAGGACTGCATAGCTGAAACACTCCAGATCATTTTAGGTGTTTGAAAGATTAAATCATAATTCTCTGCCATTGTATAGTGTTATAAAATTCAATGAATGCCTATACATTACTTAATTTCATCCTACTGACAGTGCTATGAAGGGAGCAGCATTACCATCTTGTACAGAAAGATCACAAAGGTGAAATCATTTGCCTTGAGTTTCACAGCTAGTAATAGAAAAACCAGTACTAGAATCTAAAGCACAAAAACAGAAAATTAGATGGATTGTAGTAATCCCTTAAGGCCTGGGGGAATATAGAAAAGAAACATGAGTTTAGATATGTCAATATAATTTCATGATACCCACAGAACTGTTTGCAGCCTTGCTCAGAGAATGACATTGACAGAGATTTTATAGACTGGCACCCTCCTATACAAAACTGTCTTCACTGATTGCCCTCAATCCTGTTCCAACCTATATCATCATATAAAAGGAAGACGTGCTTGGTACGAAGCAGGAAGCCAATGCAACGTTTGTTCGTCAGGGACTTTAATAGAATGCCTACTCTTGCCTTCCTTCATTATTCCATATTGCACAATACAGATAGCACTGTTCACATTCCAAAAATATACCACCATTCCAGACTTCCTGAATCTCAGCAAACTTGTTATTTTCGCAGAGTCTGATACCTATCTATTCAAAAGTCCCACATCACATAGATCCTAGTCACCAAATGGGGAAATTAAGTACCTAGTAATCAGGCACTAAAAATTTGTAGCACTGAAGAAAGGGTATTGAAAAGTAAAGGCCTTTGTATAATCACAAAGCCAGTAAACCTCATGTAAATTCCTTTTGGGGAGACAAAAGAAATAGACTCTAGTTTTTGCCTTTGAACATAGCTGACAACAGTTTTTTGACTCTTCAGCTGTGGTTAATTTTAGGCTGCTAATATTAACATCTCCTCCCTGATTATTCTTAATTAAACTAGCTCCTGAGCCACTGCTAAATGCCAAAAATCTGCATCCTCAGAATATTCTTCAAGAAGGCATTGGTTTGTAAGAGCCTGATAAGGTTATTCTTGACTCCCACCCCTGAAGGTAGCACCCCTAGACATTTAAACCTACCAAAATGCCCCTAAGCAAGCATCCCACCACTCTGTGCAGTCTGGGAGAAAAAATTGGACCAGAGCACTGAAACAGGAGCACATGGGATCATGTCTCGGTTTATATGGGTGAACACTGGATTCCCGTACTGTGAAGCAACCATGGATTCTTATGGCACCTGCGTCATTATCGCCGCTGTCTCTCCAGCTGCAGAAAGGAATCTTGATAGCATGAGCCAGTCAGCACAGGGCATCCATAGGGCACTGTGATTGGTTTGTCTAACTTATCTAATCCAGTAAAGTTTAGGACTTTTCTTTTTTCTTTCAGTAGTGGTGGGGAGAGGGAGAGAGGAAAAAGGCTTCTCTTCTTTTTGACAACATAGTGTTTGGATATAAGCCCTGGGATTGCTGCAGCAGTTCTGTGACAGTAAGGGAAGGGGCAGGGGGAGGGAAGCTGATCTGAGTGAACACAGGAATAAAAAGTTACAAGAATGTTGGAGAACTGGAGCTGGAGCCCTGACCAAACTCTGCAGCCACCTGCTAGACTTCCCTTAGGGTTCAATTCAGTCTGAAGTAGGGTATGTTTTCATTTGGAACCAAAGCACCCAAACTGATATGATAATTCTACAATCATATTTCCTAAGCCCCGAGAGAAGTGCTCCAGGATTGGTTCCATATATAGAGCCAGATAATCCCACTGACCAAAAACCAGCAAATCCAGTCTTTTCTCCAGAAAATGAACTCAAAGACCAAAACCACCCAGCCTCACATATGGAGTAACCACATATATTTATAGAGGAAATGGGAAAAGACCAAGAAAAAAGTGGATGCAGGGGACCTTGCTGCATCTTCAGTTACACTGGGAAAATGATGAAACTCTATTGCTTCACTAATTCTGTATCTTCATTGACCTTCAGCAAGTGCTCTTCCTTTTCTCTGGGCTCTTGTGGTTGGCTATTTTTCCTTTCCTTCCCCTTTAGTATTTACAGTGTCACCACTATTGCCATTCAAGATTTTGACCGACTGAGCGCTTAAACTCAAAGTTGCTCATTTCCTAGAAATGTTCAGATATAAAAGAAAAAACTGCAAGTCCCAATAGCTCTGCAGTGCTCACTACTTATAGCTGATTAACTCTTTTGGACAAACTACTGATAAAGTAATTCTTCTAAGGCACAGAATAACCTTTGACAAAATTCAACCCTAATTCTCAGTGCTCTTGTGTATATAATCATTGCCTCGGTTCACCAACTCCTCAAATCCTTAAAAGAAAGAATCAAATACAGTATTTTAAAATGTAACCTATTACTGAAAAATCAAAAAAGGAACAAATGAAATAATACATGTAAAACATTTAGAAAAATCTTGACACTTAGTAAAAACTCAAAAGCTATTGGTTATCATTGTTATTTTTTATTATTAGGACTAAAGTAAAGACATCAAAAAAATATAGTTGAAAAGTTTTCAGCAGTCCACTCAATTCAGGCAATTATCATAAGCCTAATTATTGCTCACAAAAACAGACAATTCCATATTCATAGCATACTCAAATATCTCCAGTATCATTTGAAATTAAGTTCTAAACATCTTTGTCAATATTCCCCCCAAATTTATTTCCAGTGTATCATTTTAATGTACAACACATACAGTTGCATAATTATTTCCTTTTCGGCTATTACTTGATTCTGACAATATTGAAAAGTAATTTAGTGTATTATAGCAAATAATAAGAAATTGAATTTTGAAGGACTTTACTTTTTTTCCATGTGTGGACATATATACATACCATAAACTTTATCATTTTTGGTTACACAATTGAGTGGCATACACTCAATTGTAATACAACCATCACACAATCCTAAATGATGTTCAAAAAAAATAATGGCTTCATTGCCTATAGTCTCCATGCTGTATATTACATCTCCATGACTTATTTTAGACTTGAAGGATTATACCTCTAGATCACTTTCACCACTTCACCTGCCCCTGCCTATCTCCTCCCCTCTAGCTACCACAAACTGTACGCTGATCTATGAGTGGTTTTTTTTTTGTTGTTGTTCATTTTGTTTCTAGATTTCACAAATCTATATGATTTCATATAATTCTCTTTCTATGTCTGATTTATTTCACTTAGCATAATATTCTCAAGGTCCATCTGTATTGTCACAAATGGCAAGACTTCATTCGTTTATGGCCACTATGTATTATGACCAGTGTGACATGCTTGTGTATATGTATAAATTACCTCTTATCCATTCATCTATTGATGAACACAAGTTGTTTTCATACCTTGGATATTGTAAATAACAGTCCTTTAAACATGGGAGTACATGTATCTTTTCCTATTATATTATTTTTTTATTAAAGTAATATTGCATTTTAACATACACATTCCAGGTGTGCATCATTATAAAGTACTATCTTTATAAACATTAATGTTAGCACTAAAAGTCCAATTCTATCCTTTACTACATATTTGCCCAATTTACTTACCCCCTCCCTTTCCACCTTTCCTTCTAGTAATCATTAATTTGCTCTTAATAGTAAAAATGTTTTTATTTTATTTTGCTCTTTTGTCTCTTTGGCTTCTCTATGTATTACAATTAGGTGAAATCACATGGTCTTTGTCTTTCTTCATCAGACTTATTTTACTAAGCAAAAAAAAAAACCCCTCTAGATCCATTCATGCTGTTGCAAA
This sequence comes from Scalopus aquaticus, assembly GCA_004024925.1. Classification (NCBI taxonomy): domain Eukaryota; kingdom Metazoa; phylum Chordata; class Mammalia; order Eulipotyphla; family Talpidae; genus Scalopus; species Scalopus aquaticus. The sequence continues at coordinate 10,482 of PVIJ01018828.1, forward strand.
TGGCAGGATTTCATCTTTTTAATAGCTGAGTAGTATTGCTCTGTGTGTGTGTGTGTGTGTGTGTGTGTGTGTGTGTGTGTGTGTGTGTGTGTGTATTGAATCTTCTTTATCCAGTCATCTGTCAATGGGCATGTAGGTTGTTTGCCCTGAGTATGTGTGCTATTTTATTGAGGATTTTTACATCTATGTTCATCAGAGGTATGATCTATAGTTTTGATCTCTGTGTGTGCGTGTATCTGTGTAATGTCCTTGTGTAGTTTCAGACTCAGGGCAATTTGGAAGTTTTCCCTCCTTTTTGGAAGAGTTTAAGAAAGATTGGTATTAATTTTTTGAAAGGTTGGTAGAATTCACCAGTGAAAGCATCTGATCCTGGATTCTTGCTTTTTCTGAGGCTTTTGATCACCATTCAATTCATTCTTGTGATAGATATATTCAGATTTTATGCTGCATCCTGATTCAGTATTGAATGCTGTATGTTTCTAAGAATTGCTCATTTCTTCTAGATTGTCCAATTTTTGCTATATAGGTGTTCACATGTGATCCTTGATATTTCTGTAGTATCTACTGTAACTTCTATTTTACGTCTGATTTAGTTTTGATTTCTCTTTGTAGCTAAAAATTTGTCTGATTTTTCTCTTTTCAAAGCATCAGCTGTTGGTTTCATTTATCTTTTGATTATTTTTTATTTCTAATTTTTTTTTCTGCTCTGATTTTATTTTCTTTCTCCTGCAGACTTTTGCTTCATTTATTTTTCTAGTTCCTTTAGGTGTAAGGCTTACCTTTGAAAATGTTCTGTGAGCCACTTGAGAAGAATGTGTATTCTGTTGGTCGGGGGTAAGCTATATTAAATACATCTCATGTAATTTATAATTTAATACCACCATTTACTTGTTGATCTTGTGTTTTGATGATCTGTTCACTGCTAATTGGCACATTAAAATTCCCTACTGTAATCATGTAGCTGTCAATGGAATTAACCGGTAGAATTGCTGGATCAAATGCTTCCATTTTTCATTTTTGGAGGAACTTCCATACTGTTTGCCATAGTGGTTTTAGCAATTTATATTCCCACCAACAGTGTACAAGGGCTTCCTTTTCTCCACATTCCTTTTCTCTCATCAATACTTTTTATTTCTTGTGTTTTTTGATAATAGCTATTCTGACACAGGTGAGTAATATCTCATGGTTTATATTTGCATTTCCCTGAAGATATTGATGTTGAGCATCTTTTCACATGCCTGTTGACTATCTTATGTCACCTTTGGAGAAATGTCCATTTGCTTTCTCTGTCCATGTTTTAGGCAGAATGCTTTTTCTTTGTTATTGATTGTGTGATATAGATAATAAGACACACACCAATAGTTTCTTATAAGGGGATCTTATGTGATTTATAAATACATTGTCCCATTCAGTAGCTTACTCTGTTGTTTTGTTGGTAGTTTCCTTCCCTGTGCAGAAACTATTTAGTTTGGGGTAGTTCTGTTTTCTTAAAAGATTTATTTATTTATGCATACAAGCTGGGGTGTAGGCCAGAGGTGTGGAGTGGTGAGAGGATTCACCAGAGACTAAGTGGGGAGCAGAACAGACGGATCTACTGAAGTACACTGCTGAGGGGAGCAGCTGGCGGGGCAGGGGAGGTCGGTTGCACCATGTGGGAATCTCCCTGGCCAGGGTGGAACTCTTGCTGCAGTGGCTCTGGATAGCTCCGTAGTGCTGTGCTTAACCCATTGCACCACCAGGGAGGCCCATTTGGGATAGTTCTATTTGTTCAATTTTACTTTTGTTTATACCTTTGGTATCAGATTCAAGAAAACAATGCTAAGATGATACTATCTGCCCATGTCTTTTAGAGTTTTATGGTATCAGGTCTTAACATTCAGGTCTTTAATCCATTTTGAGTTAATTTTTTTAAAAGATTTTATTTATTTTTGCATAGAAGAACTGGGGTGTAGGCTATCATTGTGGAGGGTAAGAGGATTCACCAGAAAGAGTAAGGAGAACAGGTGGATCTACTGAAATAAACTGGTAAAAGGAGCAGCAGGTGAGAATGGAGAGGTATACTGCACCATGTGGGTCAGCTCCCCGGCCAGGGATCAAACTCATGCTGTAGAGCTGATAGTGCTAAGACATAACTCCTAGACCACCATGGAGGCCCCATTTTGAGTTAATTTTTATGTTTGGTAAAAGTATACTGTGTAGTGCTCCAGTTTCATTCTTTCACATGTGGCTTTCCAGTTTTCCCAGCACCATTTGTTAAAGAGACTTTCCTTTGCCCATTGTTTAATTGTCATAAGTTAATCCACTATGTATGTGTGGGTTTATTTATGGACTCTCTGTTCTGTCCTATTGATATGTGTCTCCTTATGCCAATACTGTTTTAATTACTATTCTCTTTGTAATATAGTTTGAAATTAGGAGGCATGATGCTACCAGTTCTGTCATCTTTCTCAAGATTGTTTTGGCTATTCAGGGTCTATTGTGTTTCTATACAATATTAGGATTGTTCTATTTCTGTGAAGTGCCACTGGAATTTTGACAAGGATTGCATCGAATCTATTTACTTTGGGTAATATGGACATTTTAGCAGTATTCTTCCAGTTCATAAGCATGGAATATCTTTCCATTTATTTGTGTTTTCAGTTTCTTTCAGCAATGTCCTATAGTTTTCATTGTACAGTTTTTTAAATCCTTTGATTAAATGTATTCCTATGTATTTTCTTTTTGCTACAATTGTAAATGGAATGATTTTCTCTATTTTTTTAATTTTAAGTGTTTTTATTTATATCTTTTACATTATTGTGTATTCCCCATGGATTACCCACCACCAATTCACCCGTGAATTCGTCACCATAGTCCCTTGTGCAAATGGGGGAGATTTTCTCTATTTTTGAGAGTTTATTGTTAGTGTGTAGTTATGTAGCCAAGTTTTATATATTAACTTTGTATACTGCAACTTTACTGAGTTTATTTCTTAGCTCTTTTTTTTTTATGAAATCGTCAGGATTTTCTATATATAAAATCATGTCATTTGTTACAATTAGTGACCGTTTTCCTTCTTCCTCTCCCATTTGGATGCCTTTTATTTTTGTTGCCTAATTGACCTAACAAAGATTTCCAATATTATGTTGAGTAAAAGTGGAAAGAGTGAGCATCCTTGTCTTGGTATCCTGCTCTTAGAGTATGACTACCATAACATGGAGTACAATGTTAGGTGTGAACATTTCAAATATTATCTTTATTGTGGTGAAGTACTTTCCCTCTATTTCCACTTTGTTAAAAGTTTTTATCATAAATGGATGTTGAATCTTGTCAAATGCTTTCACTGTATCTGGTGGATTATTAGATATTTATGCTTCAGTTTAAGGTGGTATGTCATGTCGATTAATTTCTGAAATGTGAGTCATCCTTGTATTCCTGGAATAAATCCCACTTGATTATGGTATATGATTCTTCTGACATTGTTGAATTCAGTTTAGTAATGTTGTCTTGAAGACATTTACATATATGTTCATTAAGAATTTTGACCTTTATTCTTTTTTGCATTATGTCTTAACCTGATTTTGGTATCATAATTTTCACATCAAAAAGTAGATTGGGAAGCATTGCATCCGCTTCAGTTTTTGGACAAGTTTGAGAAGGATAGGCATTTTTTGAATGTTTAGTAGAATTCACCAGTAAAGTCACCTTGTCCTGGAGATTTTATTGTGCTGGGAAGATATTACTGATTCAGTCTCCTTACTTTCTATTATACATATACTCCTTATATTATTACTGAATCAGTCTAGCCAGAGTATTTGTGTGTGTGTGTGTGTGTGTGTGTGTGTGTGTGTGTGTGTGTGTGTGTCAGTCTAGGAAGATTATGTGATTCTAAGAATTTATGTACTTCTTCTAAGGTGTCCAATTTATTGGAGCATAGTTGTTCATTTAAGAAAAGAAGATACAGAAATTTAAAATTATTAAAGTTTTATGAAACTACATTTTAGTCTTGCATGAAAAAGAATTCTGTGCTTTCACCCCCATTTTTTACTGCTTTATTGAAATATAATTTATGTGTAACACTGTAAGTTCAAGGTGTACAATGTGATGATTTGATACATCTATATATTGTGAAATGTGTACCACAATAACACATCCTTTACCTCACATAATTATCATCTTCTTCCTGTTGTTTTTGTCATTATTGTGGTGATGAGAACATTAAAGTTTTACTCATAATTTTCAAGTATACAATACAGTATTGTCGACTATAGTCATCGTGATTTCACATTGGGTTCCCAGAACTTATCTATCGTATAACTAAAAGTTCATACCCTTTGACCAACATCTCCCCTTTCTCCCATCTCTCAGCTCCTACTCTCTGGTTCTCTGAGTTTGGTTCTTTTAGATCCCACAAACAAGTGAGATCATGTTATTTGACCTCTTCTGTCTGACTTCATTTTACATACCTTTTACATGTAACTGTACTGTTCTAAATAGAAAGGTTTCCTTCATTTTGTGACTGAAAAATAGCCATATGTACACAAACACAAATATGTGTATATGTGTATTCATAGGTACATATTACATATAATACATGTATATATGTGTATATATGTATATACACATATGTATATGTATGTGTATATATAATACATGTATATATATAGTACATGTATATATGTATGTATATCCAATTTTTTAATTCATTCATCAGTTGGTACTTAGGTTGCTTCCAGATCTTGGTTATTATGAAAATGCTGCAATGAATGAGTATGGGAGACTGCACTCCCAGTTTTATATTTTGTGTTAAATGTACACATACCAAGCAATAAAACACAATCACCTTCAAATATGTGAAATCATTTAATGCACAATTTGAGAATGTGTACCAATTAAAAAAAATTCCCTCCCCCAACCAAACTAAAATCATCAAAAAAGAAAAGTTTTTCAAACTGAGGAATATATCCAGCTAGAATACAAACAGCTTCTTGTTTGTTTCCCCAGGTTTCATTGATTATATCCCCAGCTCTGTTCTTACTGTCGCTCAATCAATTCTTGGTTTTGGTTAATGAATAAAAGACTAATTTAGAAAGCTGACTCATAGCTTCCAAGGGAGTTTTTCTATGTAGCATTCAGGAGTTTTGTCCCTTTAACACACCACAAGGAAAATAAACTGTATACAGAAAAGTTCCCCAAAATGTCTTCAGCTTCTTATAGAAATACAGCCTCATTAAAAGCCAATGCCCACATTTTTCTTACCAGTGAGTTAGCCATTAAATTAGCTCATGCAGCATCTACTCCAACCTCTGTCTTGTGTGGCTTTCTGGACAGCAGAACTTTAAAAATAAATAAAGAAAGAAATTTAAAAAAAAAAAAAACAGCTCCCATGCAGTGAGGATTCCAGATGTGATTTAGTTTTCCCTTGCTCAAGACTCACACTTGGAGCTAAGTGGGGAGAGAGACACAAAGCAGCATTCCGTATATGAAGTGTGTCTAATGACTTGGCAGCAATGCTCTTCTGCCTAACTCTTTAGTGCTTCGTATGATTCTACTGAAAACGCACATCCTGATTTTACAAACAAACAGAAAGAAGGAAAACAGGAAAGAGAAAGCCTAGCAGACAACTTCTAGGAGATCCAAATCCTATTTATGATACTTTGTCTGGTCTCTAAACACTCCGTGGAGTACATAGGCTATAAAAATGAAATGACTATCGTGGTTTTTAAATCCCAACCATATGTTGATGACTCCTAAATTTACATTCCCAGCCCTAACCTCCTGGTAAGCCTCAAATTTGTTCATCCAATTGACTCTGCAACATCAACATATCAATGTCTACTAGCATCTCAAACTTAACATGTCCAGAAAGAAAAAAAGCTTATTTCCTGCCGAATCTGCCTTCAGTCTCCTCAGTCTCACTCAATGACCAAATGCAGGGACAAAACTCCTGAATGCTACGTAGAAAAACTCCCTTGGAAGCTATGAGTCAGCCTTCTAAATTAGTTTTTTATTCATTGACCAAAAACAAGAATTGATTGAGTGACGGTAAAAACAGAACTGGGGATATAATCAATGAAATTGGGGAAACAAACAAGAAGCTGTTTGTATTCTAGCTGAATATATTCCTCAGTTTGAAAAACTTTTTTCGGGATGATTTTAATATGGTTTTGGGAGGGAATTTTTTTAATTAGTGCACATTCTCAAATTGTGCATTAAATGATTTTACATATTTGAAAGTGATTGTGTTTTATTGCTTGGTGTGTGTACATTTAACACAAAATATAAAATTGGGAGTGCAGTCGCCCATGTTCATTGCAGCTTTATTCACAATAGCTAAGACCTAGAAACAACCTAAGTGAAAATCAGTGAATGAATAAAGAAAAATGTGTACATTGTATTCATCTTTTTCTAGCCTCTCTCCCACTTCCTTAGACAACCACTTCTAGACTAAGGGGATCCAACCTCCTGGTCACTTTGCTCTTCTTTCTCTTTCCTTACCCCATAGTCCATTCTCCATGCAGCAACCAGAGTGTTTCAAAGTATAAATTAGATATCATTCTCCTGACTAAAATCCTCTAAAAGCTTCCATGCAGCAAGTATAAAAGCCAAAATCCACACAGTGCCTACAAGACTACACTCACCTTCCTCCACAGGGTACCTCCTTCCATTCTCTCCTTTCTTCTCCCAGCGGTAGACACATGGACTCTTGTTCTTCTCAAATAAGCCAAGTACTTTCCAACCCAGTGCTTTTGCACTTTTTGCCCTCAGGGTACTCTTCCAATAAATCCTCCTTTGCAGGCTCTTTATCATCCAGGTTTAAATTCAAAAGTTAATTTTGGACCCTTTATTGACCACACCCACTATCCAGTTAGTTACTCTCAAATAACCTCTTACTCATAGTTCTTATGACTATCTGAAAAAAAGTTATTAAATTGTCCATTGTCACCCCTAATATGACATAAACTAGATAACAGAAATCCCAACTGCTGTATTTGTTACAGTATTGTCAGTGCCTAGAAATGGTGCCTTATTTGTTTTATTTGAAAACCCTAAGATTTTCCTCTTCAGAGCAATGCAGTCCAGTAAGACAAAGGTTGGATTAAGGCTTTGCCTTGATTCTGAAAAGCAGGACATGTGTGACTGTAAAGGATGGTGGGTTGTGAAAGGAGAACTAGAATAGTAACTCAACTTCAACTATAGGTGTGTTCTCAGATCTGTATTAGGTATGAGTACAGTGAACATGAAAAAATTAGAAAATATCAAGGTCTCTTCCCCATGGAAACGAGGGAATATGAGTACTCAGGTCTGAAACAACTGTGCAAAAAAGCCCAGTTTCTTTCATTCATTGTTGACATCACTGCCTCACACTATTGTTCCTGACATATGCAAGTTAACAAGGTTCTATCCCCTTGTTCATTGCTAGTTGAGCTAGGACAACACCACTTCTCAAAATCTCCAAGTATACTCTTGAAGTCCCAGTACAGATACCTGACCTTTGGCATGTCTAGCAGCAAAAGAGCTCTACTTATTCAAAAGACATGCAATCTGGCTAGGTTCACACAGAACCCAGAACTTCAGTTATCAGAGTTACCTTGTTCTTGGGCTGCACAAATTCTCACACATAACCTTCCATTTAATTTTACCTCAGGTACAATTGCAGTAGCAGGGTGACTCTATTGGAATAAGTTTACAACAGCATCTATGCTTTCCTCAAGGTGCTAGTCTCAAGGGTACCTTCTCTCAGTCTACATCTTGATATAAAGAGTGGGTAATGTCCCTTTCACTTATTTGCTCTCTCAGGATAGGTGTGACTTCTTTCAGCACAGAAAGCCCACCTTGTTACTCTAAGCCAGTGTCTCTTTCAGTGTGGTCTATAGACGTACTAGCTTTGGAGTCACGAGGATGCTTGTTAGACCTGTTAAATTAAACATTATGGGGCTGGATCCTGAAAACCTGTATTTTCTACCGGTACCACAGGTTAGTGTTTCTCTTTGATGAAATATCATATATAAAAGGATACACAAATATATACATAGTTTAACAAATAATTGCGAAACCATTCCCTGTCTATAACCCATCTTAAAATATGAAACATTACCAAAGCATTTGAATCCCCAGTGCATACCCAGTCCCTGTCCACATACCTCCCCCGTCTTCCCTTGTTTCTGAGATTACTCTCTCCATACTTTGTATTCTCTTGCTTTTAAAAAATCACCATATATATCAATACATGTATCCGTAAAATATCATTTTATAGTCACATTTCTTTTTTTTTTAAAGATTTGTTTATTTTTGCATGCAAGCTGGGGTGCAGGCCAGAGGTGTGGGGCAGTGAGAGGGTTCACCAGAGACAGAGTAGGGAGCAGAACAGGCAGATGGATGGAAATACACTGCTGAGGGGAGCAGCGGGCGAGACAGGAGAGGTCTGCTACGCCATGTGGGACTCTCCCTGACTGGCATCGAACTAGCTCCCAGCGCAGCTGCCGACAGCTCCACAGCGCTGTGCCCCAACCCGTTGCGCCACCAGGGAGGCCCTATAGTCACATTTCTGACACTTATAAACATATTCATACATTTTATATTCCTCTGTAATATGCTTTTCTTACTCAATATTGTTTGTGAGAATCATCCATGCTGATGATGTAAATAGTTGTGATTCATTTTTTCTCACTGACATATAGAATTCCTACTCACTGCAGTATAGAATTTGGAGAGCTACAGTCTATCTTTTCTACCGTAGGTGGAAGTTTGGGTTGTTTCTACTTTTGTGTATGTGGAATAAAGTTATTACAAACATTCCTTTATGAGTCTCCTAGTGCACATGGGCGGGAGTGTTTTCAAGAGTTGGGATCCTGGGTATGAACATGTTCAAGTTCTACCAATTAGCACCCAATTGCTTTCTCGAAAAAAACTATATCAATTATATTCTGTTGAGCAAAGATGTACATTCTGATAGCCAATTCTTAGTTCTGTTAAAATTTAATTGAAAAGCTGGTAGTTGTGAAATGGTGTCTTACTATGGTAACTTAACCATTTACATGTTGACAAATGATACTGAGCATCAGTTTATATTTTTGTTATTGGTTTCTTTTGAATTGCAGTTTTACGCATTTTTCAAAAGTAATGTGTTTCTCATACTGATGCTAATCTTCTAATTGATTCTTAAATATCTTCTCTCCATTTATGGTTTGAGTTTTGAGTCTTTATGGTATATTTTGATGAGAAGTTCCTAATTTTCACAGAATTTATCAAACTTTGGTATTTGCATCTTGTTTAATATCATTTCCTACCTTAATATCATGAAGATATTTTGTGTATTCTATTAGATATTTTAAAAATTTGCCCTTCACAGTTTTTAATCCAACTTGACTGTGTGTGTGTTAGTGTGTGTGTGTGTGTGAGAGAGAGAGAGAGAGAGAGAGAGAGAGAGAGAGAGACCTGAGTTAATATTCTTCCCATTTGAATATTCAGTTGTCACAATTGCGTCTTTTCCCTGATGATCTTACCACTAACTCTGACACTGATCGTTTTTCTATAAGTGAGGATCTACTTCTCATCTATTTGTCTATCCTCATGCTAATTCCACAGTCTTAATTACTACAACTTAATAACTTTTGATATTATTAGGATGAGTCACCCATCTTAATCATTTTTGTCAGGAATACCTTGTCTCTGCCTGCCCTTTCGTTTTCCAGTATAGTTTATATTCATCTTACCTAATCCCACAAAAAAAGGTTGAAATTTTGATTAAAATTGCATTGAGAAAAAAAAATTGCATTGAGCCTATAAATGTTTGAGAGAAACTGACATCTTAATATTATCTTCTCATACATGAACATGGTGTATTTCTGTTTACTTAGGTTGCCTGTAATCTCTTCTACTTAAATTTTATTTCCTCCATAAATAACATGTCTATTATTGCATGTATTGTTATGTCTTCATATGTTTGTGCATCATATATTTTTATATACTGCCTTATATGTGCTGATAATTTATAGAAGTTCAAATGAATTACAATTAGTAGTTTACCATGCTCACTTTTCTCAGAACTTGTATAACTGTAGGCTGTTCAAAGTTTTCTATGTGATTAATTGTATGTATGAAAACTTGCAGTTTTATTTCTTCTTTCCAATTCCCCTGCATTTTATACTTTGTTCTATTGCATTAATTCTCTTAGAGATAATGATCAAAAGTACCTAGCTCTTATTCTTGATTTCAAAGAAAAAAAACTTTACCTCAATAAACATAATTGTAAAAATAAAATAAATATAAAAAAACAGGAAATAAGCTTTGAGCACTCAATGCTGAGTATGACGTATGCAGATCAGAACATAATAGACTATTCACCCTTTCAGACATCTATCTTAACTCTTTCATATTTTATAACTGTTTCTATATTGCATTTTCAGTAATTTCTTTAAATATACTTTCCAGTTTCTCCTTTAGTTGCATCTAATTTTATTTAACCTGTCCATTAAGTTTCTAATTTCATTTACTAGTTGACTAAGTTCTAGACATTTAGTTATATTTATAGATTTTTATTCATTGGCCATATTTTGGTTCCCCTCTTTCATTTCCTTAGAATATTAAATATAATTAATATATTAGTTTATATATTTTACTGTGTCTCATGGTTGGCTGAGTCTATGGCCCACAGACTAAATCCAGTCCTACACCTGTTTTAGTAAATAATGCTTCATTAAAACACAGTCACACCCATTCGTTTCATACTGTTTTGGTTTGATTTCACCTTACATTGGCAGAATTGAGTAGTTACAATAGAGGATATGTGGCCTAGAAGCCTAAACTATTATTATCTGTCCCTTTTTCAAATTTTCCAACCCTTGCTCTATCATTTCAGCATCAATAAACTCTATATGTCTTATTCTGCTCTTGGTTGTTTCTTTTGGCTTTTACTCATGGTGGCTTATTTCCTGGTGTGAAATTTTTGGTAGTGAGTTCATATTTGTTGGAGCTTTGTTTAAAAGTATTCTATGAGGGCTGTTTGTGAGATGGATTGCAACAGAAAGTATTTGCATTTGTTTTGTTAGGAACTTAGGAGCCCAGGGGCGAGTTAATGTCCCCCAGAAATGGGTTTCTGAAAGGAGTGTTTTTATGGAAACAGTTTACTAGGAGTTCTCTCATTCTTAAAAAAAAAAAAAAATAAAGTATAAGGGAATGAAAGAAGCTTAGGATAGAGAGGAACTTGAACTACAATGCAGATTTAACAGATTTCATGGGGAACAGTGAAGCTGGGTTGGCCCTCAGCAATGCCTAAAATTAAGGCAGGAGGGACAGGAACTCAGTGTCAATTGGTGTTTGTATGTTGGCTGACTCTGAGACAGGCTGGAGCACCTCCCTTCAGTTGAAAGCAATTCCTTAAGATGGACTCACCAGTGACCTATCAGCAGGCAACACTCTAAAGTTGAGAGAACGCAGCTTCTAGAATTTTCAACCATAAAAATATAATATGAATTTCATTCTGAGTCCTATTTGGCTATGATTTTAAATTCTCACTCATGACTAAATATTTTTTTGGCTGTCCAGGGCCAACTTCAAGACAAACAAGTTTCCTTACTCTCTCCCTTCCTAAGGTATTTTTCCTAGTTAACTTTTCATTGAGGTTGATTATCTTTAAGATTTTCTATAAGAATCTCTCATCTGAATCCCCACCTTTCTCAGACTTAGGGCATCAGGAATTACCAAGATACTCCTCATTAGGGTAGTCAATGGCCTTAGTGTTAGCTTAGCTAAGCATTTTTGGCCTTTTTAGACTTTCCTCACTCTGTTGCCATGCACAGTAAAACATACACTGCACACAAATGTATGTATTCTAATGTTGCTAACTGTTTTGTATTGGAAATGAATTTCAGGATATTTAGCCCAACAAATTATCCTGACAGATTTTTAGGGGAATTTTATGCACAACCAAAGTTCAAAACCACAAAAATAATATACTCCGAGACTATTTAAGCTACTGGGTCCTCTCTTCTTCAAGTATCAAAGTACTTCAGTATGGTTTTCTCATCATTCCAGGCAAACTTTTTCTTTCCGTATTTTCTACATCATTTATAAAACATTGATCACATAGTATTTCATAGTACAATAATAATATATTATTTATGCCTTATGTATCCAACTAAATTATATATCTTTATATTTCAAAACTCCTTTTTCTTCCCCATGTGGGACTTGCATAGAATTGCTACATAGATATCTGTTGAATGATTTGTTCTTTTTTGTGGTAACAGTTTCTTCAAGTTGAGTCTTATTCTTAAATACTACAAGAGCTAAATTGAACTATCGTAACGATTTGACATAATATATTGCAAGTCCTTGAGACACAATGAAGATAATATCTTACTGTAAGAAAATAATTTAACAGCAGGGTTGCATTTATTTTTTTCCCCTCTCTGACCTGTGCTAATGGGAAAAGAGGAAATTCTCAGACCTTACAATGGAAGTTAATTTCAGAAATGTTCAAGATGATAGTTTACACAAAGCCAATTTCAATTCAATTCCGCAAGTATTTATTGATCTATTACCTATGAGACTCCATGGTAGACATTTAACCACTAAAGAAAATTTCCATTACAAAGTGAAACACATCTGTAAGGTTGTTGAAGATTCTGTATTTTTTTTTCCTCTGCTGTTAAAATAACTGCAGCAACAACTAAAAAATAAAGTCATTCCTTCACCCTAACTTTAATCCAAGAGTAAAGTCTAAATCTTCATGTCCTAAACAAACTGTCACAGGGAGCTTTTTCATGTTCTGAGTACTTTATATTGCAACTATAAACCATGACCAAAGAAGGGAGAACCCATTTAACTCTCCAGAGTATTCTCTGCCAAGTTGCCTCTTATTTATTGCTTTTTAATGAAATTTTTCATGTGCATCAAAACACAATCTTTCAACAAAGGAACTGCAGCTCTGAGGCCCAAGCACTTTATAATATAGAAGCTACATGCAGGCATTAATTTTCTAGATGGGATTACCTAATGGATTTCTTTGTGCTCAGGCATGAGATTTTTTTTTAAGTGAGCATCCTACTATTAATTTGTCCATGAGATACAGCAAATATTTTAAACTATCCTATTTTTTCTTGTGAACATAGTGTAAGTCTTAGCTGTTGAGCATTCTAAATCTTCTGAAAGCACAGTTTTTAAAAATTGGTCATCAAAATTAAAGGAGACTTGAGAGAAAGTTATGCAGGAAGGATAAAAAATACCAATGTGTTTTCCACCTATGAAGACTTCAATTTAACAGTAAATTTAGTTCATTGCTTTCCCTTATTTGCCTTTAAAATGGCCAAACTAAAATTACCATTACTGTACAGAGTGCTTTGAGTACATGTAAGAAACAATCTGAGTCAAGCTGCCTATACAATAAAGAAAACTCTTTATATTACACAACAGGAAGGCAAGAGGTAGGACAAGCATAGTTTGGTTGATTCAACAAAACCATTGAAGACCCAGGCTGCTTCTGTCTCTCCACTCAGCAGTCCACAGCATCTACTTCACCCCAAAGCTAACTCCCCTCAAAATTGCAGGCAGCCAGTAAACAAGGGAAAAAAACATTTCTTTGTTCATACTCAACAAAAATGAATTTGTTTAGCCACCACCATCACCACTGAATAAAAATCCTTCCTTTAAATCTGATTATCCATTTATAGTACTTGCTCATCTCCAGCCTAGCAAATGTCACCAGGGAATTTCCAAGCTCTGATGGATTATCAACACTCATTCCTGATGTGGGAATGGGTGTGAATATCAGAGAAATCAGTCCTGTTTGTGTTTAAGAAGGAGAAAATCATTTGGTGAGGAAGTGAAAAGCATCCACTAAAGTCAAGTAATCTGACACCTCCTGGAGGACACGTTAGAAAGGAGTCAAGTAAGCCAAAGCAGATTTTTCTAAGGACACTTTGTTTGAATAAAAGTTTTATTCCATCCAGAGGATATGATAGTCATGAGCTTATATATAGTTACATATTGTCAAAATATATAAATCGAGTTTTCAAATTCAAAAATAAGTTGACAAATCCAAAATCATCTTAGAATTTTATTTAATATACTTATCAAAAATTGTCATTCTAAAGACAATTAAATATCTTATTTAACATGTTTCTAGGTATACATAGAATTTTTTAGCATTCTTCAAAATAACTCTTTGGTAAAGAGGAGCTAAAAACTGAAATTATCTATTATTAGACGTGAAAATCAGTAAAATAAATGGTTATACAAGCCAAACCAGTAGCAAACCTTAGAAACTGGACTGTGGAAGGGTAGCAGAGGGGGAGGATGTGGGTGAAAAGCAAGGCATGAGGGGCACCCAACAAACTGCATTGTCGACTATGGATGCCTTGGTGGTGAGGGTGGAGGTCAGTCTGAAGCAGTGTGAGCCTGTAGCTTTTAATCATATAGAGTGCTGTAAACCAAAAAGATAAAAAGAATAGCAAAGTAGACCTGAAGAACAGAATTTAAAAAGAGGCAGAAATTACATAATTATGGAGTTACATATAATTTATATACATCCATGTGTATAAGGAACCATAGCTGATAAACAAAAACTGAATGATTTTTTTAAAAGATTCAACATAAACCTTTGAAAGTTCTGCTTAAGAAAGTTTTTTAAAAACCACAAATAACTTTAGGATGTAGAAGGACAAAGCTATAGATAAATACAAGATATCTTTTTTTTTATAATATATATTTTTATTGTTATTTATGTCTTTTACATTTTGCATTCCCCTTGGGTAGCCCACCTCCAATTCACCCGTGATCCATCTCCATGGTCCCTTGTGTTCTTTTCTATTCCATTTTGTGCCCTTTCCCTTCCCTCCCTCCG
>PVIJ01018829.1:0-25304 GCA_004024925.1 Scalopus aquaticus
GGGGGGGGGGGGGGGGAGGGGGGGGGGGGGGGGAGGATAAGGGCACAAAATGGAAGAGAGGAGAATACAGGGGACCATGGAGATGGATCACGGGTGAATTGGTGGTGGGCTGCCCAAGGGGAATACAAAATGTAAAAGACATAAATAACAATTAAAAAAAAGAAGAGGTGTTGTAAGCATAGAGGCAATCCATGAAAGCCCCCATGGCCAGATAAGGCTTGGTAAATTCCAAAAATTGGATGAAACTAGGTAGTGGGGGCAAGGGAAGGGAGGGTCAAAGGTGTTATTGAAAAAGGAGGGAGGGGTCAGATCATTTAGACATGAAGTTGATGAGTGTCTTGCTTGTAGGAAGTGTTTAATAAATATTTGTTGCATTTTCATGAAGTAATATAGTTCAAATGAAAAGTACAGGGTAAGAAGAAATCGATGCCCTTAAAATTAATAACAAAAATCTAGAACTGACGTTTTCACATTCCCAGCTAAATGTTCTCTCTAGTATTTTTATAGACTATTAAGTACAGATGAAGACCAGGCAGCAGAGTCTATACATGATTACCCCCAGCATCTGAAGATGTTTGTTTCAGCTTCTATAAAACATAGATTGAATGTGATCAATGTGTATTAATCAACAGCCTTTTATCAGAATGTGTGGCAGCTATTGATAGTTTTCCCAAGTCTATCTTCCCTAAAGCAAACTCTGCTCACTGACTGAAAGTTCCATCTTCGGCAAACTCCTACAGGAGGGAAGCTATTTCTCACTATTGGCACAAGGTTATAAATATCTTATATATGTAATCTGGAAATCTGGATAATCAGGTAAAAAAGTCCAGTAGCTCTTTTGGAAATGGTATGCTCAGAAATTATATATATAGAGAAAGATGCCCAATTGAGTCCTAACTTCCAGTTACCCCTTCCAAGGCTCCAGGAGTGTGAGTGAGGACATTTTGAATCTTTAGGTCACTTCAATTGCCAGTTGAGTACCACCAAGTAATTCAAGTGATTTCCACTTAGTAGAATCATCCAATTAAGCCCTGTTCAATTTGAGATCTACATCATGAGATAATAACATGGCTACTCCTTTAAGACATCAAATTTTGAGGGTACTTTTTTGCAGTCAATAGCTGAAATGTGGAGAATTCGTGTAACTCTGTGAGGTGATAGGCTAGTAGCCACAATGTGTAGGTGATAAGAAGGTCAGAACTTTGTGCTGTAGACAAAGCTGTCTGTGTGTGGGAGGAGCTGTAGGATCTGCCTGGATGGCTCAGCCCTGAGTCATTATGATTGATGGATCCCACACAAAGCTCTGGGGTCTCCAAGATTTGAGTCCTTCTTGAAGCAGGTGACTGAATGTCCAAACTCAATTTCTGAGCTTTGATGAATATGATCACTTGAGTCCAGATTGCTGGTATGATAACTACAAGATTCTAAGGTTCTGATTTTACTTTCCAGGATTCAATGTTAGTTCCTCATTAGCACTATAGAGCTTTGATCAATTTACATATTTCAATGATATTGAAGATATATGTAAAAGAAGCTGTAATAACTATCTTCCAATGTTTAGTGAGCATCTCTCTCTTTTACTTTCCCTAAGAATTCTTATCTTAGGTATGTGTCAGCTCTTTTTTCCCTGAAGAAAATTCTAAAAGGTTAACTCTAGGGGTACATAAATAGAAGAAAATGATAGAGCACAAAATTTAATCAGGTCAACAGAGAGTAGATGAAATTCATGATTGTTGGTTTGTATTTATTAAATATACTCACAACATATTTTTATACATTGCGTATTTGATCTTTAGTTTTATCTTACTTGTCATCTTGATATGACCTAATTCAAAAAAGTGTGTGCCTCAGAACACTTCTAGATTTGTAATATTTATAAAGGAATCACATCAATAATAAGAGGATAGCAGAGGAGAAAGGATTTTTAAGAGGCTTAGTTTCTTAAGTTGTCAGACCTCAAAAATGCCCTTTATCAAATAAATTACTTTTTTTCATTCTTATACTGTGCAGGTAAGTTATAGTTCCATCTCATGCATCTCAAAAAAGATGCTTCAAACAGGAATTAATGATTAATAAACATCATTCCCCACTTTTCTGTTTTCCATATCATCTCCTTTTTAATGTCTTTGTTTGATTTCCATTCATGCTTTTTGCCATGAATATATTTATCTCATGCTCTGTCTCTGAATGTATCTGACCCACTTTGGAACAGCCATTTCTTTTGGTTGCCATGATCAATTAAAAGAACGTTAATAAATGGAAACATTGAACACTGATTTCCTCACCAACTATAAACCTATATGAGAGAATTCACTGTTAAAATGTGTGGGAGTCTCTCTACTAACTAGTCGTTGGTCAGGCCAAAAATGTAAGGTAAGGTCCATGTCTGTGAGTAAGTTAGACTGGGTATGATACAGGTCAACTCAGACACGCTAATGCCATGGGAGTTATAAGATTAGGGCCACCTGAGACAACTGTTGAGAATCACAACCAAGGCAGCCACTACTCACAAGCCCATGGCCTGGCCTTGCTGGGTTCACCTCTGAGGCATCTTTCATGAACTGGTGGTAATTGTTTGCCAGACAACATAGTTTCTTGTGTGTAGCTATTTCCTGTTTGTTTGTTTTATTTTTCCTGTCAAAGATGTGACTATCTCTAAGAGTGAGCTTTGAGAGCTGTTTTGGTATATCTAAAGAGCTGTTCAGCAGAAGCCAGGTGAGATTTGTAGTGGTTTTTTTGCATCTAAGTGTGAAGGAAGAAGTAGGCAGGGCTACTTGGTAAAAGGGTGGGCTTTCTTTTTCTTTATATAATTTATTTATTTTGACTTATATCCTTTCTGGTAGGTTTCCCACCACCATTTCACCCATGAACCATCACCATAGTCCTTTGTGCTCCTTTCTCCTCTGCTTTTGTCCCTCCCCCCTGCTCCCCACAAAATGTCTCTTATTTATGGTTCCCTGCTAGTTTTTGTTTTTGTTTTGTGTGTTATTTTCTCCTCTTGATCTCTTATTTGGCTCCTCTATATTCCTTCTATAAGAAACCATTCGATATTTTTCTTTTCCCTTCTGACTTATTTCACTGAGCATGATCCCTTCTAGCTCCAAAAGGATGGGCTTTCTAAACATGAGGACCACCCATCAACAGAGAGTTGTTCTTAAGATAGTGTTACGGTCTGAGCTTGTCCCCCCCATACTCCACCCTGCCCCTTTGAAGTCCTAACTCCTGGTACCTGTGGATGTGATCTTACTTGGATATGGGCATTTGCAGACACAATCAAGTTAAGATGAAGTCACTGGGGTAGGCCCTCATGCAAATGACTGGAATCTTTATGAGAAGAAAAAGCACACAGTGAAAACACTGTGAAGCCAGAGACACACAGATACAGTCTCTGAATATGGAGGCAGAATTGGAGTGATGTTGACACCAGTCAAGGGTCATAGGGATGTAGGGGTGGGGAGGCTTTCAGAAGGTGAAAGAGGCAAGAAAGCAATTTAGAGTCAACAAGGGAGCATTCTCTTGCCAACACTTTGATCTTAAATTTGCAGTCTAGAGACTGTAAGAGAATTTATTTCTGCTATGTCAAATCACCCAGTTTGTAGTATTTTGCCATGGTAGCCCTAGAAAGCTAAAATATATAGTGAATTGTTTTATCCTCATCACTTGAGATGTTAGAGTATCTGAGGTTATAAGGGACATTGACAAAACAACTAACAGTTAATCTAGACAACCTTTATATTTCTTTCAGTTTCAAATTGCTTTCATTTTTAACATACTTTTATATGGTCTGTAAATGCTATTTGAGATTTTAAGATCATATACCTACTATCTCATTATGTTAAAATTATTGCAGACGTTCTGGTCAATTCAATAAGGCATTAAAAAATGGCAACAAAATGACTAAATTATCATTACCTGCTGAGAAATATAAGTTGCAGAAATAGAAACTCAAATGAAAAATATTCCAATTTGATAGTAGAACACCAAGGTGGCTAGACAGAAGATGATTAAGCAAAAATAGTTTCGTGTATTTTCATATTAGCAATGTTAAAATGCAATTTTGAAAAAAGGCATTGCCTATAGTAGCAACATAAAGTTTGACATATGTACAAATGGTCTTCACAGTAAGTGTTTAGGACTTCCGAGCAAAATTAATGGAACTCTACCAAGAGAAACAAAGGAAGTCTACACTAATGGAAGAAGTACCACATGCTTTCCCATGAAGAATGGAGAGTATGATGGTATCACTTCTGCCCAAATAAATGCCTGTATTTCATGAATTTGACCTCAATATCTTAAGAGCATGATTTGGAGAATAAGAAAAATGATTTTAAAGTAGATTCAGAAATAAAATATAAATAAACAAATATAAGCACCTCTTACAGCAGAAGCCAGAATAATGAAGCCAAGATGCAGATACATACTGATGAACCATTTGGAATGAATATAATAGGACAAAGCTTCATATACTTATCACATACTAGATTTTACATATCATAAAGAAAAGAGGTAAAAATCACAATGGAAACATACATGAAGGATAAAAACATAATTCACAAGCAAAACAGGCAAGTAGTCAATGAACATTGTAATAAATAATCACCTAAACTTAATACAATATTTTTCCAAAACTTAGTTGGCATAGTTTTTTTTTTCTATGTGAAAAAAAATCAGTGTTGAAGGTTGTGATAGTGCCTGGGAAAATAAACAGATAAAGTCTTACTAGAGAGGAATTTTAGACATTTGAATCAATAGCCTTAAAAACTGTGGGGCACTTCAACTCAATAGGCCACAGTTAAGAATTTACCTAAGGAAATGTGATGACTCAAGGTACTGACATAAGGAAAGACATAGAGAGCAATGAAACCAAAAAGAAAACCCAGAAAGACTCACCTATACATGGTGAAATGGTTTCTATAAAAATGCTAGAATAATTAAAAGAGCAGTCTTTTCAGAATTAGAGATTATCTCTCAGTAATGCTGAAAAATCTGAATATCCAGGTGGATGTCTTACACCATACCCAATAGATTTTACATATTTACAGTCACAGTCCCTGCTGGTCTAGTGGCTAGGATCTGGCACTTTCACAATAATTAGATCCAGTAGATCTAGTTATTGGATCGAATGGACCATAGAAGTAAATGTTAAAGTTAAAACTATAAGACTTCTAGAAAAAAAATTGAGATAATCTTTAAGAATCGGCATAAGCTATAAAAAAAGCTATAGACTATATAAACAGACACCAGAAGAGAAAAAAATTTGACAAAATAGTATGTTACCAAAATGAACAATGTCTGTTCTTTGAAGGGCACTGTTACGAAAATGAAAGAAAGCCACAGACTGGGAAAATACATTTACAATACATTTATCTTACAAAAGGCTTATATCCAGAATGCGGCAATGAACTCATACAACTCAATAACAAGACAATCCAATTTTTAAAAATAGAAAACATAGATAAGCAAATAAGAAACATTTCACTAAAGATATACAAGTGTCCAATATGCTCATTACGAAATGTTCTATGTCACTGGTCATGAGGAAAATAGAGAATAAAGTTACATGAGAAAGCATTACACAGCATTAGAATGGTTAAAATCAAAAAGACTGATATTGTCCAACAGTGGTGAAGAGGTGGATTAACTAAAACTCATAAATTGCTGTTGGGAGAGAAACAAAAAAAGAAACTTTGGGATAACTACTGGCTAGAAGTAAAAGAACTCTAAGAAATTAAAGATACACCTACACTTTGTGTCAATAATTTTACTCCTACGTGATCCCAGCTCATCAACTGCTGAGGTGAAGGCACCACTGTGGTGACATGTTCATGTTTGTGTGTTTGTTACCAGTAACCATTAATTCCAAATCAGATAGGGAGCCAAAATATATGAAGATATAAAGTGAAGCTTATGTGCTAACCTGTGGTGGGTCCTCCATGCACTCTCTATGTAAGTAGTACATTTTTGAAGTTTTTTTTTTAATCTATGTATTTATTTATACATACAAGCTGGGGTACAGGCCAGAGGCGTGGGGCGGCGAGAGGGTTCACCGGAGACAGAGCGGGGAGCAGAACAGGGAGATCAGAAATACACTGCTGAGGGGAGCAGCGGGTGAGGCAGGAGAGGTCTGTGGCGCCATGTGGTACTCTCCCTGGCTGGGCTCGAACCTGCATCGTGCGCTCCCGACAGCCCCCAGCTCAGCGCTCAACCGCTGCGCCACCAGGGAGGCCCAGTAGTGCATTTTTGTTCCACTCATATTCCAGATGTGCTCTGGTGTTGGCTGTGCCACTGGAGGACATCAATCGAATTCTGTTTCCCTATTCACCAGAAAGCTATGAAAGGCAAATGGTAATAACGTCATTTTGCAGATGAGAGATCAGAACACAGGGAGTTTAAGCAACTAATCCACGTTTCCCAAGCAAGTGAGCCCTAGAAAATAAATAGAGCCACGCTCTTTTTATTACCCCTCCAGGGATGCATCTAATAGTCCATTTTAATCCAGGGTTCAAACCGTCTAACATTATTTACAGCTTTTTTTTTTAATAATATATATTTTTATTGTTATTTATGTCTTTTACATTTTGCATTCCCCTTGGGTAGCCCACCACCAATTCACCCGTGATCCATCTCCATGGTCCCTTGTGTTCTTTTCTATTCCATTTTGTGCCCTTTCCTTCCCTCCCTCCGGCTCCTTCCTCCCCCCTTCCCCCCCCACTGATTGTCTCTCTCCCACCCGGCCTCCCTATAGTCCTGATTGAATAGGTTGTATAACACCAAACTTTTAGTAAATACATATTTAGCACCATAAACATTAAAAAAAAAGCTGTAACAATTCAACAGTCTTTTCATCTACTAGTTTCTAACATTTCTATTTTGCTGAAGCAGTTTATGATATTACTAAAAATTACTGCTGAATATCAGGCCACATAAATATTTAATAATGCCATTAATATCTGAAAGGGAAAAAGAGAACCTTGATGTTGGGTTTAAATGGATAAGGAATTTATTTCCCTATATTTTGCACTGATATTTAATTTGAGGTTCTTGGATGCAAGCCTCAGGTCTAAGATCGATTAGAATTTGACATTGCTCTATAGGCATTTCTGTTCACCCTTAAATATGGGCTTTTCCCTGCAATGTGCAGCACATAAAAACAGGAACATTCAACTCTATCAGACCAACACCTGCTGACCATCCGTCTGTTGGACTTCTTAGTTAATGTCCTCCCTCCTGCTCATTTCTTGAATGCCTGGGAGATTTCACTTTACATTTTCTAAGACTGGTTCATTAAAATACTAATTTTAAACTGTAATTATCTGTTGGTTCATATCGGTGGTTGAACCACAGTGGTGCTGATATCTTTTAACTGCAGGAGAATTTCACATCTGTTCTCAGCCCCTGGAGCCTCAAGCAAGAGTTACCTTGGCACTGGAAAGGAGGCAGCTTGAAAGAGATAGAGAACTGTGTCTTAAGAAAAGCAACAAAGGCAGGCAGGAAGAATGGTAAATATGGCAAATAGACTCAGTTATAAAACTATTCATGATAATACCCTCTGGGGCAAAAAACAAAAGCAATGAAATGGAAAGCATAGCAGGTAACAGTCCTGTTGATGGGTTGGGAGGACCTTTACTGCACAATAGCTAATCTAACTCCTGTAGAATTTGCAATCTGCTGGCCCAAGTGGGTGGGGAGTGGGGTGAGTGGGTTATTCTCTGTTTTATGATAAAGGTCAATGATATCTTTAGCCTGGCATGGCACCATCCAGCCCAGGGAACACTGATTGGGTGGCAGAACTGGGTACAATTCCCAGATTTAGGGCATGAGTATTTGAGAAAGGAGGGAAAAAAGGGCAAACAAACAAACAAACAAAAAAATGGCCTTGAAAAAAGGGACTAGGAATATAAGCATGGAAGGCCAGAGGAGGCGAGCAAAGGGAAGTAAAACACCTCCCGGGGAGCAAGCACAGTATGTCTGGAGCACCAATTACACACATTTAAATCACTGCAGAAGGGAGTTTAAAAGGAAGGGCCATTCACTGACTACTTATGGTCTTGGTGACAAGGCTCTTTGAGTCAGGGGAGTATTATTTGCTTTGTGCAGATGAGGAAACAGGTTTGCAGAGATCAGATTCTGGGTCGGAGGCCTCAGTTGTCTAACTCTAAACTCTTGTCTTTTCTGTTATGTGATGCTGTTTTTCAATATTTCAGAAAGCTACAAAGATGAGTCAGTTATGAAGTCTTCAAAGAGCTCATGGCTTATAGTACAAGTCGTACAGCAGTGACATCTTGTTATAGAAACTTTATTCACTCAACTGAGTGCTCCCACCTGCTGACAGAATCTGCCGTATGTATTTGGGGGAAATTCACTACATAACACTGCTTCTAAGTCAGTACCACACACAGGCTTGCACAGAGCTTTTGGAGGGAGAGATTCTGTAGGGAGCAGGTCTTGCTGGCTGCCCATTATAGGAGAAGGGAGGTGGAAGAATATGGTGTGACTCTGGTCTAGGGAAAGGCAAGTGTGGAGGAATGTGGGCAAATTCTCTGTATCATCATTTTCCAGAGCTGTTAATATATACCAGACTCAGGTCCCGACTTGAGCAAAATTATCCAGTTGTCCCACAGCATCATTATCAACTCATGGCCCCTACCCACAGCATCCACTACTAGAATTATAGAAGATTCAACATTTCTCTGAAGTTACACTTCTACTCCACCCCAAACAACCTAGATAAATTAACTTAAGGGGGGAGAAAAGTAATGGTGGAAACACAATAAAGTAAGGCCACTAGTATAGAATCTTTCTTTGACAGAGAATATTCAGTTTTCCAAATACAGTATAATTTGCTGTTGTCTTTGTCTGTATGTGATAAGTCCCAAAAGCTAAGAACAACAACAACAAAAAAAACAACCACTAGATTTTTTTAATCTTTGAGCAGACAAAATAATGATGGCCCATCAAGGGGAAGAGGGGACAGTTTAGGAGGGCAAAAAAACCTCTTACTCTGAGTATAGAAGGAGCTAAAGCAAATGACAGCTACATCAAGCTTAATGAGAGCTAAATCAAGGGATGTTCTATTGACAAATTAATTTGGAAATCGTTTAAGAAAAATTGTGCTTCAGCTCTTATTTATATCTGCTGGAAGGAATAGGCCATGTTCTCTCTTCTACGTTAAATAACAAGTATTTTAACCCAAGAACTTAAAGTCCATTTTTCTTTTATATCTCCAGGACCCAGGGGCTGGATTGTTAATAATTTAGCTAATTGAGTAAAACCGAATGCTTCAAATCTTGACACAGGGAAATAAAAATTCAAGATTTCCTATAGATATGGGATGCATAATATTTAATGCTTCAGAGATCATTAGTAAAAGAAAATATTACAACCATGCACACCCTCTGAGAGTCTAACTAATGAACGTCTCCCAGCTGCTGCTGAAAAATCAGCGGCAGCATCGATACCAATTTCAAGACAAAGCACAGCTGACAGATGTTTGAAGGGATAAATCAGGCTGTACAAGAATTAAAATAATACAGCCCCAGTGCCTTCTAAAGGCAGAGGTGCCACAGCAAACTATTCTAGTCACTTAAGTATAACCGAAAGATGGATCCTGGTTGTCATTATCTAGCAATCCTGAAGGCATCTGAGTGGCACATACCCAGTGCAGGTACTAAGCACCCCACGTTTTCTTTAAGCACAGTGTTTACTATTACATCTCTGCTGTAAGGGAGCCGCAAGGATTCTACTCCAGCTGTAATGTTTGGGACATGATGTGATTAAACGAGGACTGGGCCAATATAATGAAACAGAAATGACACTGATTCTTTATGTATATTGTAATGGATGTACATAAACTTTTAGACTCCAAGATCAATTAGTGGTACCAGAAAGGAAAGGGGAAAGGAGGGTGAATAGATCAGGTTAAAGGGGTCAATTCTATGGTGAAGGATGGAACTGAACTTTTAGTGGTGAACTTGATATAGTATTTACTCATGTGGATTTTTAATGATGCACACCTGGAACTTCTAATTCAATATTACTTAAAAAAGAAATTACTGTGCTTTTTAAAGTTAGGATGAAGCAGTTACATTTACGACACCTTATTTTGGCAGTCTAAAAGCCCAAGGATTGTCTTCTACCTAATCCTTCCTCATAGATTTTCCTCAATTACTGATTTTGCAGTATTGCCAGTACAATGCAAGAAAAGTGATGATTATCTTATAGAATTCCAATATTATCCAGAATTTGTTCTCCACTATCAATGCCAAATTGGTCAGCCAGCCTGTGTTTGAATATGTCGTATGCCAGGGATCTCCCAAGACTGCCTCTATGCCATCTCTAATTTCTCCATTAAAATTCATAAAGGTATGTGCTGAAATTTGTCTGCCTATAATATTATTCAGCAGTTCTAGTTCTTTCTCTCTGCGATCTTACACAAGAAGCTAAGAAATTCTTTATTATAACAAACCTTCAAATAGCTAAGAATGTTCATATCATTGAATCAAGCTCTTCAAGATAAATGCCTGCACTTGCTTCAATGATAAGTACCATTCTAGTTGGACAAGCACCTGGCAGCTCACTGTGTCCTGTCACACAGCAGCCTGCTCTCGGCTAGTGGGCTTTCCTCTTGTCTTCACCCACTTTTCTTGAGGTGAAAGTGAGACAACTGTCCTCATCCTGCTAAGTAAGTGACTGTTGATTACTTTGATTATGTAGTTTAATACATTATTACATAAGCTGATGAAATATGAGAGAGAAATGAGTTATTTATATGAAAATTAAGTCAAGTGCTTGTAGAAACAATGCAAACAAGTCTCTTAAATATTGCTATTGAACTAAGCAAGAAAACTGTAAATTTAAAATATTTAAAATTTACAATTTTACAATGTAAAATTCCAAAAAGATTTGAAGATTGGAACATGTCTTTAGGTACTTGCTCCATTAAATAAAAAATTACAATTCTTCCTGAATTCGTTTTGGGTGGGGATTATTTCAATGAAAAATTGAAAAACTCCCGTCAGTGGACCTGTACTCAGATGGATTATATTCCAAATACCACACCAAGTAAATGAGAATGGAGGCCAGTCAGAAACCATAGAAGTGGCCACACCAGTTTGTACTGAATGAAGGGGTGCTCCACTGTATTAGAAAAGGATGTGAAGAAAAGGAAACTCACACACTTGGGATGTAAATTGGTTTGGTCATTATGAAAAACAGTGTAGTGGTTCCCCAAAAAATTAAAAATAGAAATTCCATGCAATCCAGTTATCCTATTTCTGGGTATTTACCCAAAGAGTATAAAAACATTATTTGAAGATATATCCGCACCCATGTTCATGCTAGCATTACTCACCATAACTTTGTAACAACTTGTGTCCAATGACAGATGAATGGATGAAGAATATGTGGCATACATACAGGATGGAATATTATACAACTGTAAAAATATGAACTTTTGCTCTTTGCAACAACATGAATGAATCTAAGGCTATTATGCTAGTAAATTAAGTCTTAAGGTGGAGAAAGACAAACACTGTATGAT
Source organism: Scalopus aquaticus (assembly GCA_004024925.1). Taxonomy (NCBI): domain Eukaryota; kingdom Metazoa; phylum Chordata; class Mammalia; order Eulipotyphla; family Talpidae; genus Scalopus; species Scalopus aquaticus. The sequence continues at coordinate 11,540 of PVIJ01018829.1, forward strand.
TTAACTCATGTGTAAGATAAAGAAATAAAATTACTGAATAAACAAAACAAATACAAACTCTTAAAGTATAAGAACAAAATAGTGGTTACCAGAAGAGAAACAGAAAGGGGTATGGGCGAATTGGGTCAAAGGGGTCAATTGCATGACAAAGAATGGAAACTAGACTTGGTGACCAGCATAATGTAGTATGTATAATTTATAATGTCATACGCCTAAAATCTGTCTGTCTGTCTATCCGTCTATCTATCTATCTATCTACTTATCAGTGTATCTATGAACCTATATAAATATATAATTATAAACCAATGCTACCTCAATAAATACTTTTAAATAAGAATGAACAGTCATAGTTAAGATATTTGATGTACATCTGATATTTTTATGAATCACTCCTAGTTCTGATTTGTTGGGACAAGAGCTTCTACTACACGAGGGGGAGGTGGGATCTGAAAAAGGTTGTCTGACCCCAAATAGCATTTGCCTGACATCTGTGTATATTGCCTGCAAATGCTTTATGCTATCACTTTTCTCTTACTAAATACCATAGTCTATTAATACAGTCTAGGCTTGCATAAGCGTTCTGGAAAGCTTATGCACATTTGGAAAGCTTTAGCCCATATTGATGACTCACAAATTTAGTTTATTTTCGACTAAAACTTTTCTATAGTTGTTAGCCACATATCCTATATCCTCTGATGATGGTGTTCTTTTTGTATCCAGGTGTCAGACCTTAAAATGATCCCTTTTAACTTTCTTCTTTGTGGATTTGGCCCATCATTCCATCACGCTGAGATCTTTTTGAATCCTGTCAGCCAACATCTCCCCTCCCTCTCTCTCTAAGCCTCATGTCATCAGCTAATTTAATAAGTAAGACTTGTGTCTGCCCTTTTAAAATCTGACCTTGTCAGAAGGCTCCCAGGGCAGTCAAACTGATTACTACAGATACCTTCCCCTGGAATAATTTGAGATTGCAGTCACAACTCTGGCTGTCCCAAGATGCCAGGCTGTCTTTCTGCAGGCCCTCCTGTGTGGCGCTGTCCCCAACTCATCCACAATTGCATTTTACCTACTACACAGGGCATTTAATAAATGCATTTAAACCAGAGAATTTCATTGTCTTCCTGGCATAGACTATCACAGAAAAACAAAAACAGCTGCTACTTTGCCTAGTCTATCATCTACACAAACCATTGCCCACCACTACAAAAACCATGAACCTAAACTTGGGAGAAGAATAAGGACAAATTATTTGAATTTGCGAGGGAGCCAGCACTATTTCTTACATCAGGATTTGAATATTGCAAACGACTGCATTGATTGCCTACATCTAAAAATAATTTCATTAATGGAGGCAGATGTAATATGATCTAATATGCAAATTAGTGCTGCATTCACTGAAAAATATTAAATCACCCCATTTGGAATTTGACTGAAAATCACTAACAATATTCAAGACAACTATTTTTTCCTTCACTATCTTACTGAAAACTCTTGAAAGACAATAAATGTCTTCTAGTTCTGAATATTTTACACAGCAGTCTAGAAATAGGCCCAAACAAATGTGAGGTATAGTGCTTATTAGTCTTTGGATGTTGTTCTAAATTAAGGAGACAAGTTGAAGAAAAGTTAACTTACTACTGTGAACTGGAAAACCTCCAATTAAGTGGATGAATTCCAACCTCTCCTTGACTCTAAGGCTGGAGGACATTTATCAAGCGTAGGGAAATGAAGACTGAAAACAAAAAACTCTGATTCACTCTCTCCATGTTGACAAAATATATTCTATGCCCACAAACCTAGGCTGTGTCCACATACACACAAACCATTTTGAAACAAAAACAAGTAGGCATTTAAATTTAGACCAATTATGACAGCAAAAGCTGTGTTCTCTGGCATTCTACCAAATAAAAAGCTGCAGAATCCAGCGCTTCCCATACCCCTGATCTCGTGAGTACTCCGGCAGCATGGATGGCAGTGGAGCTAATTCTAAACGACAACAAAGCTATCAGACCTCATAGGACTGACTTTGGGAGTCACTAGGGGAAGCTGGGCTGTGGGTTGGAGGTGGTGGTTGTGGGGGCACAGAAGCCCCTTCTAGCCTCTCAGGGCATTGGGACATTGAAGTCCACATCCTTGAGGAGGAGGAACTATCTCAGGCACTGAAAGGTTCAAACTGCATTTTTTTCTCTGGCTCTTAACCCTACAAGCAACCTTTGCAATTTCTTTCTCTTTAAAAAATATTTTTAAATTATGGTAAAATAAGCACATGTAAAATTTGCCATTTTAACCATTGAAATGTTCATTCATTTCAGCAGCATTAATGACATTCACATTGTTGAGCGACCATCACCACTATTTCTAAAGCCTTTCCATCATCCCAAACAAAAACTGTAACAACTAAGCAACAATTTGTGACTGCTCCCAAGGTTCTGGTAACCTACTTTCTGGCTCTATGAAATTTGCCTATGTTAGATATTGTAGATGTAGATATTTAGATATTGTAGATTTAGATATATGTAGGTGGGCTCACATAATTTTTGCCCTTTTGTATTTGGCTTATTTTACTTAACATAATTCTTTCAAGAGTCCTCCATGCTGTTGCATATATCAGAACATCACTCCTTTTTGAGACTGAATAATATTCAATTGTATACATGTACCATGTTTTATTTGTCCATTTATCCGTTGATGGACACTGGGTTATTTCCACCTTTGGCAGTTATGAATAAGTGCTTCAATAAACACTGGCACATAAGCATCTGTTTCAGCCTTTGTTTCCAATTCTTTTCAATTTTCTTGTTTTTCATAACCTAGAAGTGGAATTGTTGGATCATATGGTAATTCTATGTTTAGCTTTCTGAGGAACTGCCAAACTGTTTTCCAGAATGAATGTACCATTTTTCATCCCACCAGCAATATACCAGAGCTTCAATTTGCAGCTTATCTTGAGACCTCAGAAGAGTGGTTAGTTCAACTGAGGGTTACCTTGAAGTGACATTGGCACCCTTATTTCACCCCTTTATAGTGAAAGATAAATTTCACTATATACTATTATACTTTATCAGCCCTACCCACACAGTTCCCCACAGAAATTTCATTCACTATGACCTCTGCTTCTGTGTCTCAGGCTGATTACTCTCCCATAACGTAGCCTTTATTCACTTATTCCTCATTACCCTGTCTGCTGAAACAGTCCAGTTTATTTCTGACTAACTCATCTAAACCACCGAAGTCCAGTGCTTATTCCAAGTTAGCATTCTCATGACCCTTCCCTTAGACATTAGCTACTCAGCACTTCTTGTGGATGTCCTCCCTGTTCCTTCGTTAAGTCTTCTCTTGCTGCCATCTTCCTAGGGCACGCTCCCTATTTATTCAAATGAAGTGAGATGCTCCGCTTAACTCTGATGTTGCTCAGTGCTGACTTATGACTGCAGTGGTTGTCTTGAAAAATCTTAGCCGATGAAAGGAGCCTGACCAGTTAATGGACACCTCAATAGAAATTTCTTTTGTCTGTTTTTTAGCACTTACACTTTTCTTTTCATGATCCGTCTGCCTCCATCCTACTTGACACCAGAGCTATGTCATGACAACAGCTTCCAAACTTGTCCAAACTTGTCTCTTTGCCTGTAAATTGCATCTCTGTTGAATCTATCCTGTCAACTGCATTCACAGTATATCACTTAAAGCACAGACTCTTTTACTCAAAGCCTTCAATTGTTCCTCAGTTCCCATTCAATATGATTTAAACACCTGATTCTAGCAATCCAGACCTTCCAAGATGGCCCAACCCACCTTTCCACATGATCTCTCTCCACATCCCAGCAGGTCCAGTGTGGTGGCCATGCTGTGCCTCTGGCTCATGACTTGGCTTTGGGTTTCCTTTCAACACAGCCTTTGGCCTAATGAATTCTACAATTTGTTCAAGGATAGAGTTTCCCCAATGGTCCCATTTAAAAGTGAAATGTATATCCTCTTTGGTCTTGCATAGTTTGTAGCATCTGGTTTATGTACAAGCTTGATCTGCAAAGAATCCAGACAGTTTGGAGCATCACTAGAAAAGCTTAAATGGCCAATGCCAAATGGTAGCAATCAAGGCACACTGGGGCCTTCACTTTAGTCCTCACCTCTGGCAGGTGGGACACCTGACTGAACAGCACATTTTGGACATAACTCTCTATTAGAGATGGGTACTATTTACCTGAGCACACGGAACTGATGTGTGTGTACACGTGTGTGCGCACACATGCATGGAATGCCATCACATGAATTAATTTATAATGACAACTATATCCCACACAGACGGAGGCATGTAAGTCACATGAATAGAAGTGTCTCTTTCTGATGAATATAGACTTAAACTAGAAGTCAAATTTATAGTCAGAATATTTTTTTAAATATATATATTTTTATTGTTATTTATATCTTTTATATTTTGTATTTCCCTTGGGTAACCCACCACCAATTCACCCGTGATCCTTCTCTGTGTATAGTCAGAATATTAAGTGACAGTAGAATCGAAACAAGTTGCTGGCTCAGTGACCCAAGTTGAGGACTGCGCCACCACGTGTCTAACTGCTCACCTCCTGAGGTAAATGAGCTCTGAACTTGGAGTTCCCTCCTCTCTAAGCTGGCTACCTTCTATCAAGTCACAGGTTGATAGTTACACTCTAAAAAGCCTAAGTACAGTTCACCAAGACTTTTACCCTCTCATCTCACACCATGACTGGAGACATTCAGGCACCTTGGAGTGTAGTTTTTCTTTCCCTCAGCTCTGCAGCAGTCTGTTATCTTTAGTTTTCTCACAGACCAAGTTCAACCACTATTGTGAATGCACCTAAGTTTATCTTCCTAGTTTAACCTCCAGAAGCAAAAGATCCCCTACTTTTCTACATTCCGAAGAGTTATTTTACCATTCTACCTCATGCTGGTTATCCTGTGCCACAAAGGACAAACTCCATTGAATTTTAAGTTCTTGGGCTCAGCCTTCATTTCCACATGTGAATGGAAAACTAGGCCAAAGTCTTACATGTGCGTCTACACCCCACTTGGCCTAGCACACAGCAGATATTTGACCAATATTATTCAGAAAATGAACAACCAGGAACTGTCCTAGTAAATACTGTAATAAATTCCCTCCAGTTCTTCTGTCTCTTAGCTATGTCTACCATTACTAATTGTCTTGAGACAATTTTAAATATTGGTTGTCCATGAAAATATTCTGAATGAAAATGTAATGTAAATAAACTGCCCAGTGCTCCCAGTCTTTATATAGTTGACATGGAGAAAGTCCTTGCTAAATCCATGGGGTGGGGGTGGGGGGCCTTCCTGCTGGGAGAATACTGAATTGTGAGGCCATGAGGGAGCTGCTTCTACCCTGCCAGGTGGCCTGAGCTGGGACTGGGTCCTGCACTGCTGTCCTTCTGATTGGGGTCTGACCCCTCAATTCAAGCAGTAAGCTTCAAAGTCTACAAGTAAGTGTGCGCAATTTGCTAGGCTGCAGTGATGACCCAAAGGGCCTGAAGAGGGACTCTTGGGCTTGAGAGTCAGACTAATCCGCTCCTACTCCACCACTCCCTTCCCCCTTTAAAACCTCCAAAGGAAATGAGACAAAGCAAAAAGTGTGTGGCTATCCCTTTAAGCTTTGCCACATGGTGTTGGGTTATACGAATGTCTCAGTATTCATCTCCTGATTCCAGAGAGGTAAGTGGAATGAACAGGAGTGGAGAACATGATAAATATAAATCCCTTTCTGAAGACAGACTTTCACTCCACTTAAAGGCAACTGTAGAGACCTTTTATAAAAAATTGCAGAATTGGTACAAGCAAAATCTCCATTTTACAGGATCCCAAGAGAAATGCTATCAGGAAGTGTGCTTGGTGCTGAGGCCAGGGGCCCAAACAATAGTACTGGGATGGGACAGTGGGCACAGGGGACCCTCCCCAGCCATTTATTACACAGATTCACAACGTCCCCCTCAGGGGACCACAATGTGTTTTCTATGGAACTTTTCTGTTTTCAGTGTGAATTACAAAACAATCCTCCAGATACTGATTTTTGTCTCCTCACAAGATAAATTTTAGTTTCTATTGGCACATTTTTATTCCATGCACCACTCTCAAATTATGTAAAATATATATAATACTACAGCTAGTGGAACAAAATAGACCAGAAAAATCAGCAAGAAAAACTTCTCTGTCTTTTCTTGTTATAAAAGTGTAGGAGCTTAAATACATGTCCCAATGCAACAGATCACTCATTTGGACAATAATTAATGGTTATTCCTGGTCTTAAAATTCACACTGGAATAAAATAATTTTTTTTTGCATATGAGCTTCTCTCTCTTGTATGTTTATGTGATAGAAGTGGAGGCATACTAAATAAATAAAATCTCACCATCAGATCACCACTAACATGGTAGTTTTGTACTATTTGTTCCCAATTTTATGAAAATTATCATTTTTCACTTATTAACAAATATTTATTAAGTACTTGTCACGTACCCCACTTAATGTTTTAAGTACTCTCATTCAGCTGATCTTCCTACCCTGAATTTCTTTAAATTCCTAGAAATGGAGCAATCCTTTTCGTAAAATGCAAAACTTCCCTAGTTCCAGCACCTTAGAAGAGCATTGGGGTCTGCTGGATTCCTCTAAATGCAGAAGTAGGAAGTGGGCTGTATTCACTTCCCTACAAATTGGATATAATACACTTTCCTCTTGATAGCTTGAGAAATAACAAGAGGTGACCTCTTGAAGAACTAGGTTCACTTTTGAGATAATGGTGTTTATTCAACTGAATTCTTTTATTTTTCCCCTATGTCATCCACCAAAGTATCTAATTTGTTTAACAGAATTATTAAAAAATAGCACAGAACAAAAGCCAAGTACCTGAAAGAAATTAGACTAGGTACTAAACAATCTGATTTCATATGCATAAATGGATAGATAGACAGACAGGTGCTTATGCCTTTTTTTTTTTTTTTTTTTTTAGTCTGCTGACGTTCAATAGCATCAATGTGATTCCTTTGTCTAAGAAAGACAGAAAACCAGAGAAAGCATATGTGCAAGGGAGTCAGTAAACCCAGTTGCAAAGTTAGTAAAAAGGCTTGTTAGCACATTTTCCTCACATTTTTTAATGAAAATGCACAAAACACCATGGCCCAACAAATTAATTTAGGGATTAACTTGAGATCTTAGGAAAAAAGGTGTACAAAGTGATCAGTTATATCCATTGTAATAATATACTAAATATTAAATACGTATTAATACGACAAGTTATAATAACCAGCTATTTAGTTTATCCCAATTAACCAAACAAATTCTTTCATCCTATACTCATTTACTTCCCATACAATCATTTGCAGCTTCCAAAAACGTTGCTAAAAATATTCCATAAGATCCCTACTTTCAGCAATATGGTGGACCAGGTGTTGGGAGGGATTCTGCTGCTGTACAAAAGATCCTAGTTAGAGCAGACTTCCTAATGATCATAAAAGCCAAAACCTTGAACTGTTCAGAACCAGAAACAGAGTAGAAGTGGGGCGTGGGGTAGGGCTGAGTTTTCCTGAGGTTTTAAGACTATAGAGGTGAGATAAGTTGGATACCAAGCCCTGGATCTACCACCGTGTAGATACTGATCCTGGGAACTGTGTGTTGAACTGAATTCTGACTTTCAGAGGGGCCTAGTGGTCCCAGGATGGTAGACTCTTAGTTCACAGCAAAGCAAACACAAACACTGTCCTGAGGAAAGTAACCCCTCAGGATCCCCATAGCTGAAGAAAAAGTAAAAAGCTGGCAAAGATCACCAAGTACAAAAGAAAGCAAGTTTGGGAGAGGGTCAGAGGAAATAGGAACAGATCTGGGCCCTTAAGGACTGTGAAGACTGAAACTGTCTGATACCAAAAATAGAATTGCCATGTGTGAACAATTTTAAAAGAGCTAATATAGGAATGAAAAATACAAGCCAGTAACAAGAACTTATCAGGAATAATCATGTACACTTGAAAAAAACTCTAGTCATGTGTGAACAATTTAAAGGAACATAATATAAATAAAAGACAAGCAAGAAATAAGGATTTATTAGGAATAACCATGTAGACTTATAAAAGAATCAAAGAGAAAACTATTTAAAAAAAAAAGGGAAATAGGGCCTCCCTGGTGGCACAGTGGTTAAGCTTCTCACTGTGGAGCTGTCAGCAGCAGCAACGCGAGTTCGATGCCCGGTTGGGGAGATTACCACATGGCACGGCGGACCTCTCCTGCCTCGCCTGCTGCGCCCCTCAACAGTGTATTTCGGTTGATCTGCCTGTTCTGCTCCCCACTCTGTCTCTAGTGAACCCTCTGGCCGCTCCACACCTCTGGCCTGTACCCCAGCTCGTATGCATAAATAAATAAATCTTTAAAAAAAAAAAAGGAAAATATTTTTGGGAAGGAAAAGACAAATGTGCCCTTTGGATACAGATAAAGAGAGAATTAGTGAACAGAAAGACAGAAATGAAGAAAACATCATTAGCCTAGAGAGACATCATGGAAATATAAGAGAAATACTTAAAAATATTAAGTTATTAAGTGACTCAAAAGTTCAAGCATTATTTAATTAGAATCTCAGGTGGAGAGAAGAGAGAATGGAGATAAGAAATACTTTAAGTGGTAATTACTGAGAATTTTCCATAACTGATAAATAATCTACAGATAATAATCCATCAAAGATGATTAAACAATCTAAGCCTTTATGTATTTATTGTAATTGACTTCAAGCTACTAGCTCTCTTGGCACAAAAGGCTTTATCTAGTAATATATTTAGAATTTAAATTTCACTTTAAACTCTATTTTAAAAGAGCAGAGTTTTTTTATACTAGACACATACAACTATTCAGTTCAGTTGTTTAGAGCAGGGTTTCTTAACTCTGGCTGCCACTTATAATTATCTGGGAAGTTTTTATGACACATATGATGATATTGCATAGTTTTTTCAAAATTATAACATGGTGAAACACCCATTGTGCAAGTCTGTTTACCAAGTACTTTCTCTCCTGAGTTGGAGGAGGTCAGAATCCAACAGTGATGGGGCTCAGTCACACTGACAGGCAGGCTTCCAGGTAGGTTATGCTGGCTTAGAGCAAACAGGAGGCTGGTAATCTCTCTGATCAAGATAGATGGTATTTATTCTGGAAGTAGAGGGCTTTCCTGTTATTACTCCTAGACAGAACTGCTTCCTTTATATTTTCATTCACTCTCTGAAGTAGAGATATGGAGTTACTTAAATTTCACTTTCTTTTCTCTCTCAGGTTCAGGACATTTATTAGGACACCTCTCCAATCTCATCAGCTACCTCTTAATTAAGGGCAAAAGCTTGCCATGCAAGCCCATGTATATTGGAGTAGGGTGAGGGCTTGGGAAATGACTGGACTGGTTGTTTTAAATTTAGTTCTTAAATATCTCAGAGATTGCCTGATGATATACTGTTTCCTTTGTGCTAATTGACTTTGTACTTGGAGTTTCTTTGGAAGATACCTTGAGAAAAATTGCTTTTGTTTCTGGTGTTTCTGGATATAGTTTTTCCTATCTTGCATTCTCTCTCCAAAATATCCTTACACTTTCTGACCAATTGATAACTTCATTTTTGTTTTAATTTGTTTTTATAGCCGTATCATTGTTGCATTATCTTGATACATATATTCTTTTTATTGTTTCAATGAGGCCATGTGCAATGAGAGGTAAATATTCAATCCTCTTCCAGACATTAATTCATGTTATCTTAAACAGTTCCTTGTGCTCACTTCCACCAAATTGCCTCATATAGTTGTAGTTCTTGCTGATAGAACACAGTGAAATGTTATATAGTGGAAGAAGTACTGGACTGAGTATCTCGAGATGACAGTTCTATGCACCATGCTGGTATAAGCTTGTTATGTAACTATGATCAAGTCACCTTTCTGGGGCTGTTTCTCATATTTAAAATTGAAGGGCAATTTGTCAGTACTTGTTAAGATTAAAAATATATTTAACTTTCAGTCAGCATTACATCTGTAGAGAATTTATCTTGTAGGTATAACTAACAGATGGATAAAGAGTGTTCATTGCAGTGTTAGAGGTAAATATTCCTTGCTTTAATACTTGAAACAACTCTACTTTATTAAATTAACAAGTAAATAGTTAAAATGACTATGGTATAATTACACAGTAGAATACTATAAATCTCTGAAAAAGGAGAGAACCCTTTACATAATGACAAAGAAAGATCTCAGAATATATTACTGTATGAAAGACGACAAGATGTAGCAGAATGTACATAATCATACACCAGTCCTATTAACTAGTAGAGATAGTCCTAGGTTTTTATTCTATGAAAATAACCTAAAGAACTTTTTATAAAGACTGATGGCATAGCACCTCAAGACAGCCCAAATATGAACAGCAGAGGAAATTTGAGGAAACAAACTGGTTCAAAATCACCCCAAAAATGTTGTCCTAGAAAAACTGGAGAGGCTATTCTACCTATCAAACAAGAAATAATTTTTAGAAATGAAAATGTTCACTGAAATAAATTTAGTATTTCAATTCCCACATTATAATAGAGTTAAAAGCCAAACTATTGACTTTAAAGTTTAAGCAAAAAATTTTCAAACAACTCATATAACAAAGAAAGAAAAGGCCAAAAATAAAAAGAAAGCTTTAAAAGATGAAGAAGGCACAATTATTGACTAAAAAAAGTAAGTGCCAAGAGAAGTGAACAGATAAGGAATAGTGAGAATGAATTAATGAAATAAGAATATCCTAGGCTGAAGAAATATTACATTGTTCATACTGAAAGTTTCATGGAGGCTAAGTAGAATATATTGACAAAAAGAGCCATACTTAAAATTGTCTTTCTAGATGTTTCAACAAAGAATGTTTAAGTTTCCAGATGAAGAAAAAGGAGGTCATCAATAAAGGAAGGCGAATCAGATAAACAATATATTTTCCTATCAGCAACACTGGACACTAAAGCTCAGAAGAATAAAGACTTTCCAAAAAGCTCACTGGAATAATGACTATGAATTTAGAATTTTATATTTAAAATATTATTTTATATACCATTTGCAGTCATACAAATACTTGGAAAGTTTATCACCCTTACAAGGTCCTCATAAACATTACTCAGTAAGGTTCTCCAGCAGATAAAAAAAAAAGAGAGAGAGAGAGAGAGAGAGAAAGAGAAATATAAAAACAGTACACCATGAATCACAAAAGCAGCACCTGAGAGGACTTAAAAGGAAAGAAAAGTCAATAGGGAAGTCACAGGCTTGGGAGACTGTCCTTTGGCTGGCTGGAGTCTTGTATTATATTTTTCTCTGTAAGTTCAACAGCGTAACTTTATTCTGTACTAATTATCTAATCTCATTAATGTCTCTTAAATTTGGGTTGAGGGGCCTCCCTGGTGGCGCAAGGGGTTAAGTCTCAGCACTATGAGGCTGCTGGTGGCCATTGCAGCATGAGTTCGATCCCTGGCCAGGGAGCTGACCCACATGGCGCAGCAGATCTCTCCTGTCTTGCTTGCTGCTCCTCTCAGCAGTGTATTTCAGTGGATCCACCTGTTCTGCTCTCCACTCTGTCTCTGGTAAATCCTCTCAACGTCCCTCTCCCCAACACCTCTGTCTTACACCCCAGCTCCTATATGCATAAATAAATAAATCTTTAAAAAAATATGGGTTGAAAGCTTTGCACTAATCTATAGACTAAACATGGAATGTATAATTACAGTCACAGAGTAGAAACCAGAAAAAGGGAAGCAGAGGAGATGAGAGACAGACATAATATAAACTCATTAGACTGTAGAATTTCCTTATCAGGAAGTCAATAGCTGCTTGTTAAAGTTGAAGCCAAAAGGGAAAATGTAGTTTAAAATGTAATGCTAACCTAAGAAAAACTGTAACATAGAAATGGTGATGTGTTTATTTTGGGGAAAGAACACTGGAAATACAGAAGATAGCTTGAATTTTCACTTTTGAGCTTCCTGTGTGATTTGTTTTTAAAACTATATTAAGGATACCCCTTACTAACAAATGATTAAATAAATTGAAACTGAATCATATAATGGATTACTGTGAAGACTTTGGAAAGAATGAGATTTGTCAATATCTATTTTTATGGAAGGTCCCCAAACAATTAATGTTTAATGTAAAACAGTGGAGTATGCAAAATACTAAGTGTTAGTCCCATTAAGATAAAAGAAATCTTCATATGTCTGTGTGCCTGTGTCTAAGTCAATGCCTGTGAAAATATCAGAAAAGAGAAATTATAAGCTGAGACTTAAGGGAAAGATTCTTTCAGCATCTAGTTTCAAAACTTCTAAATTGTTTAATATTAGGAATATGTAACATATAATATGTAAATATTACTTTAAAATAAATTCTATAGTTTTAAATTACAATGGTAATGTGTTACAACGTTATAATGGAAATTTGTAATGTTCATTTAAAACTTTGAATGTTTAAAATATATTATTAAAATTCAAACTTTATTTTTTGTTTTGATAGCCCCATACGACCAATATTATTTGTTAAATAAATTCTCCATTTCCCATGGAATGGAAGCACTATCATTATCATATAGTACAGTTCCACATTTACTTATATACATTTCTTTATTTGATTCTATTCCACTGTTCTATTCCTATGCAAATATCTTTTTAAGCATTAAATTAGCTTTAAAGTACAGGTAAATGCTACCTGTACCACCACATTATTCATTCTCCCTCTTTATATTCTTCAGAGTTCTTGCCTTTATTTTTTCATACGAGCTTTCAAATAAAAAAAATAAATCTTGAATTGTGGGGGATCACATGAAACATGCATTATTTCTATATTAAAAATAAATTAAAAGTTTAAAAAAGGAGTATGGTTAAGCCATTTCAACCATGTGGAGGATAATGCAAAGCAGGTCTCTACTAATTGTATGAAAAGCACAAGTGACGAGTGTTAAGATCCACATATTTGTACATACAAGAAAATTCTCACTATGCTGTAGCAAAATCTAAGTGTGTATAGATGACTTTGCTCACAGACCTGCAGTCATCCCAAACTGAATGAACAAGTCTCAGTGAAATGCAGGCCATTCGTAGCTTTGAATGAGTGATGAAGTTCAAGGCCATGATCAAGTCAAGCCTGAGGCTCCAAGACTGTAGGTGTGAAAATGATATTCCCAGTCATGGTCTTTTCACAGTATTATTTATGTGATTGCAGACTTAATGACTGTGGCACAGTAGCTACAAAGGTAAGGGAGAAACTGCTGGGGAGGGGCTTGTAGGTCTAGAAGGAAACAGAACCACAAGGCAAATGTGTGGCCCACACGGGGAAGATTATATGCATCAGCACTGTGGCAAAAAAGTGTGGCTCAGATCCCTGCTCTCCCATTGCCTAGTCATGGGGTCTTGGGTTCTCTGAGCTTCAATACTTTTATACATAGAACATGGATAAAAACGCTTGTGAGTTAAACTGTTGTGAACATCAAACAACACAGAAAGCACCTTGATGGACAGCTGACACGTAGTGGGCCCTCAATAGGTGCAAGATGTTAATGACAACCAGAAGGCTACAATAGTCAGAAGCAGTGCAGGGAAGGCAGTCCTTCAGTATGTGGCAAAGGAAAAAGTGTTTAAATGTGAGGCTGAATGATGCATGCAGGGCATTATTAAATATTTTTGTAATGTGAAATTAAAAGATGCCAGAGGGGGGAAAAGCTGATCAGAAGGCTGAGCGGGCCACAGGAACTCAATTTAAAAGG
>PVIJ01018830.1:6976-25402 GCA_004024925.1 Scalopus aquaticus
AAAAAAAAAAAAAAAAAAAGAAAGCTTTTTTGTCGTTTGAAAAATACTTGGTTGAATCAGGCCTGCTGAGGATTGAACTACATTTCTTACGGAATTTAAAGGATGAAATTGGGTACATTTAGACTGATTTGATACATTGTCCCGATTGCACAAGGCTCTAGGTTTTTTTCAGAAGATGTACAGGAAATTACTATAGAATGGAGTCTCATGAAGAGAGCCTGGGATGGATGCCAAGAGACCTTTCCCTGTCCTAACTCTTCCTGACTTGCTGCATAACCTTGAAAAGTCACTCTCCCTTCTCAATCTCTTTCCTCATCTTCAAAATGATAATGACAGTTCTCAATCTATGAGTTAGTTCTGAAGATTATTCTGTCTAGAAATTAAACAGTTTTATATTTCTTACTAAAAATTTAAAATCACTCTCATTGTATATGAACATTTCAGTTCATTCCCCTGAATAAGTTAAGATGACAACTGTTACTGCCCTTCCCACCTACATTATCTGGTTTGTGGGGTAATGTAAAGTAAGATGATCTAATCACGCTTTACCCCTCCCATATAGCAACCGAGTAGAACCTCAGTGATTTGTGAAAAGACAGGGAAGTTACATAATTTATTTTTTAACTGTTAAGAATAAAATGGAAGAATTCAAGTGCAAAAGATACTATATTTCAGGCCTATAAAGCTGCTTTGAAAACTTTAAAAAGAGACTCAGCCTGCAGAACCTAATATATGGGGAAGAATTGGCCTCACTGGTGTTTCCTAAATTACTGAAGATGATTTAGAAGCATGGCATAACTGGAAAGATGTTTAATCCCACCATATTTGATTTATTTTAAAAATAGGTGGATGCTTTCTGAAATTTTCCCTTACTGTATTTTAAAACGCAGGAATAACTATTTAATGCTGCTATTAACAATTTTCTTCTATCAGCCCTGTTAAATGGCCATAGATGAGTTTACAAAGTTTTCACAAAGAGGAAGTGGTACTGTTGAGTGTCAGAGCAGCTCCTTTTGAGGGTCCAGTGATGCTGGGCCTGGCACAGTTGAGGAGGCATCTGGCAATGCTTTTAGCCAGTATCTCCATCCCTAAGCATCTCTCATTCCATATTCTTGCTACCTAGAGTGTTTCTGCACTATGTACCAAAACTCTCACCCCTCAGGAGAGTAGAATTCCTTTTTTTTTTTTTAAAGAGTTATTTATGCTGGGGTGTAGGCCAGAGGGGTTGGTGGTGAGAGAGGATTTACCAGAGACAGAATGGGGAGCAGAACAGGTAGATCTACTGAAATACACTGCTGAAGGAAGCAGTGGGCGAGACAAGAGAGGTCTGCTGCACCATGTGTGTCAGCTCCCTGGCCAGGGGTCGAACTCATGCTGCAGGGGCTGCCAGTAGCTTCACAGTGCTGAAACTTAACCCCTTGCGCCACCAGGGAGGCCCTAGAATCCCTTATTCTAATCTCTTCTGATGAAAGGATCCTAGATGTAGGGAAAGAAATGCTGTGAAACAGTATTGTTTGGAAGGACCAAGGCTCAGGGAGGCAGTTCACATGTTCATAATGCAAAAAAGTTATTTTCTTTACCTACCAGAAGAGAGAAGAATATGTACCTCTTAAGAGCAATTCATAGGCATGATGAATAGGTTGCATGATTTATCCCAGATAATCTTTTGTCTCTTTCTCCCACTGGGTCTTCCCTCTTGTTTTCCTATCTCTAGTCTTCTCCTCTGACAACTGTGACTTGAATTGCCTTTCTTACCACTCACTGCTGAGGGAAGGCAGAAATAATGGGGGGTTGTGTCCTTTGATGATACCAGGGTCTGGCTGCTTGAAAGTGATGTGAGAGCCAGGACTGGGTTTTGGTTAGGAGCTGGCAATAGTTATCTGTGACAAAAAAGGAGATGGTGGGAGAGCTGATCCTGGAGCCTTACGCCCAAGAGAAGTGTTAATTTCATTAGCGTCACCAAGGACTCGTCTAAGGCCTCATATTACATGGGTGTGTGCTCTGCATGGCTAGTAAATGGCAATGCTGAGGCTGTCCTCTGGGCTTGGCCAGGCTGCTGTGGCTGCTTCTGAACCTTCCCTTTCCTGAAGGGTAGCAACCTAGTCTCTGCTCTGATCCCTCGGGGGAAGTCTGAAAGTGACCAGGGACAGGTCTGGGGAGACACTGAGAAGTCCTGGGACCTCTCCCTTGTTCATTTAGGTCCATCCAGTTCTTATTCCTGCCCTTGGAACTTTTTAGTCTTGGGTTCATCTTTAACATTTGCACCTTTTGCTGTAGTCACATGAAATTAAGGAGGACATCATCCCAAGCTCACTCTCTTTCTGGCCTTGCACTTGCCTTTTGATTTATAATAAATTCTTCCTCCTTCTTTATAGGTGCCACAAGGCTTAATTGCTTATTTGTGAAATGGACTCAAATTCTATCACTGGGTTATATTTGGGCTATCGCACAGAACATCTCAGAACCTTGAGACTTTTTTGGGATTGGGACTGCCATTCTTTCATGGTGTGGTGAGGCAAAAATTCCTAGGGTTACATGCTTGACCAGACTAGGTGTTGTAGTCCAAAGCCTTCCTGCGCTTCCCCCTCAGTACTTCATGCATACCTAGGTAGAATGTATGCTGCACTCCATTGCAGTTCTGTCTGTCTCTCAACTGGTCAGCAGCTTGAGGGAGGGCGGCTCTTAATTTACTTTCCTCGAGCCTGTCACCTATAGATACCAGATCAATATCTTAATGTCATGTCATGAAAAAACAAAAGGTATAAAAATGTGATTCAAGACCCCTGAAACATGTTCGTATTCACTGGTCAGAGTTTTTGGTCATAGCGATCCTCTAATCAAGGACTTCTCCACTGACATGGGGTAGCACAGCCCTGAGGCTTGAGATCAATTGCAAGAAGAGCGCAGTATCTGCACGGGAGAATTGCCACATTCATGCAGCATGTGGCCCTCTATCTTAAGTCGGGAGGGCCTCGGGTTTTCAGCTTTCTCTCTGGTCATCTCAGCTGCTGTATCTCTGAGCTGCGTGAGCCCGAAGGCGGAGGTGGCTGTGGAGAAGCAGAGATATGCAGGCTCAGCATCAGCCTCGCAGGATTCAGGCTGGGAAAATGTTTGCTTGGTGAGGGAGAGTGGGGGGATGTGGACAGATGAAAAAATGTCCTTGAAATGCTACTGCTTCTATCTTTGATGTTATTTAACATTTCACCCCCATTCCAAGCAGTTTCCCAGTCATAGAGGATTTCTTTTGTCTTTTTTTCCAGAACCATGCCAGGTAGAAGTGAGGCTGCTGTTGGCCTACAACTCCAATTCACGCATTCCAAAATCTTTCTGGATCGAGGGTGGTGAGGTGTCACCCCAGGTGGAAACCAGCATTGAGGGCACCATCCCTTTCAGCAAGTCTGTGAAAGTTTACATAATGCCCAAACCCGCTAGGCGATGAGTCACGGGATGTCTGTAGCTGTGGCCTAGCAGGCCTTTCCTACGTATTGGAGCCAGAAGCCTGGAGCACTTCATCTGGAAATGGTATACAGGCTTAAGGAGAAACCCTCGCAGTCTCATCTGGTATCAAACACAGGATAAATTATTCTGCATTAAAAGAACAAATATCTTCAAGACTACTCATGATGCCCCCCACTCCCTAACCTCACCCCCAATAAAGTTGAGAGTACACCAAATTGTTCTACTTCTTGGTGCTTCAAGAAATTTGTGTGGCTATATATTTAAAAATTTTAACATGTGCTCACATTCCTCAGGTGTAAAACACAAAGATCCGGCTTTCCAGCCAAAGAAGCCACAAGATTATTGGAGCCATAATCTTATTTCTTAAAGTAATAGTCTGTTCGCCAGAGCCAACTCCAAAGCAGCCTTAACAACTATACTTTTTCTTGACATTTCCTGAATGGCCTTAGTTACCTATTATCTTGCTGCGAAGCTCCTTTCCTAACTCTGGGCCAAGGACTGAATGGAATTGAAGAATGAATCATTTTCATCCCTGAGGGAAATTCTTTATCTTGTCTTCCATTATCCTTATAACCAAAATAATAGAGAAGGGCCATATTTAAGAAAAAGAAACAAGGATTGAGGGAAAAGGCATCCCGGGTAAGAAATATTTTCCTGTATAGCTCTGATGATTATGGTGTTGAAGTGAGTTAAAGTACAGGTGTAAAAACAATAAACACTCCAGAGGTGTTCATTGTGTAGGGCCTGAGCTACACTCTTTAACTGCCTTTTAATCGTCACATCAATGAAGTGAGACAACATTTAAATCATTGTGAGGAATACTGTACAGTAAGTAGTCAAGCCTTTATTCATTCAAATCCAAGATGATTCAGGTAATGTGTATGGAAAAGAACCTTCAGATTTTCAGCTTTCTGTGCCTCAGTGTCCTCATCTATAAAATAGAAACAATCATACCTTAAAGGTTGTTGAATAAATCATCAATGCTGTCAATCTTGGTCATACATGATCTACAGGGCTCAGGCCTGAGGCCTCATTAATAACAGATAATAGCAAGATTGTACAGTTACTCAGCGGTGGAGCCAGAAGTTGCATTCAAACATGTTTGATTATTGATGTACATGATTATGTTTAGCAGCGTTGTAATTTCTTTATGTGAATTAACTCCTTTAACTCCACACAGCCACTCTGTGAAGTCAGTACTGTTGTCTTCAATTTATAAATAATGCAGTTGAAGTTTGGAGAATTAAGTAGCTGGGTCTCAGTCACACAACTAGTATGTAAGAGCTGGGATTTGAACCCTGGCAGTCTGACTTCAGAAGGTCATAACTGCCATAGGGGGACTAAGGGAAGGAAGATCATCTCCAGGGAGCTTGCTTTTCTAGTATGCTTGCTTATTTTATGCAACTCAAGAATGTGCATCTCTTGTTAACAAAATGCCCTAAAGAAAGTGCCTTGAAGATAAAGCTTGAAGCCAGGCTAAATCCTAGCATGGCCTTGGCAATCAGCTGATGATGATTGCCAGGTTGCAGTGTGGACAGAAACAGTAACATCCGTGGATGCAGACTAAGCCCCTCATGCTATTGCTGTGGAGGCCTTCAAAGGGAAGAAAATGAAGAATGCTTTTCAGATACCATGCTCCTGTTACAAAAAGCCTTTGAGATTATTCTCACATGTTACAGGTAGGGAAACTGAGGTTTTGAAGTAACATCTTCTGAAGAACAAAGTCAGAACTTGATCCTAGGATTTTATTTTTTGTTTGCTTGTTTTCAATTTGAAAGCAGTCATTGTGTAGTAACTGACAAAAATAATCATGGTAGACACCTCCGTTCAGTCTTCTAATAAACCTGTTAATCTGGTCTCTTGTTACATATTCCTCTCCTACAAAATAGGCGTTCTTCATTCCACGTCATGGAGAAGATCATTTGAAAGAGGAGAGGAAGTTCTTTGCCACTATGAAGCACTTCAAAGTGGTAAAGTAGTAAAGATGTCATAAATCAGATCCTCCATGCAGATGATGCCATATTCCCAAGAGATCCAGCAGTCGATGTATTGTCTGTTAGGGAATTCACTTCTTGTTGATTTTGCAACAGCCATACTGCTGATCAGTTCATTTACTGTCTTCTCATGTGGTTTACACCCAAGCAGTGTATGGTTCCACAGTCCTCAACTGCAGCTTTGTGGGCTTAACAAAGATGCCATTGAAGATCTGGTGAAGGTGAAGAAGCTATAACACCATTCAGGTCTTTGGGCTCACACCATTGATACTCTGGATTTGCAGTTATGTAGAAGTTACCAGCTTTCTTTGCCATCCAACTCACTTGATCTTTGTTCTGTACCTGCCTATATTTATTGTGCTAAGCTTTTTCATAGATAAGCTTCCTTCTTGGCTTTTAAACAGCTTTTGGACAAATTTTCTAACTCACTTGATCTAAAGCTCTATGAGAATCCTTTCTTTTTTAAAAAAATATTTATTTATTTATTTATGCATACAAGAGCTGGGTTGTAGGCCAGAGGAGGTGGTGGGTGGGAGGATTCACCAGAGACAGAGTGGGGAGCAGAACAGGCAGATTGACAGACATACACTGCTGAGGGAAGCAGCAGGCGAGAGAGGAGAGGTCTATTGTCCCAAGTGGGTCAGCTCCCTGTCAAACAATTGAACTTGTGCTGCAGTGGCTGCTGATAGCTTCATAGTGCTGAGACTTAAGCCCTTGAGCCACCAGGGAGGCACTGAAATTCCTTTCTTAAAGGTTTCTGGTACAGCAGGAACTGTGTTCTTCTGTACCCTGCATAACACCAGTCAGAAAAGAGTGATCCTAGGTTTTAAAACCCAAGGTATGGCGTAGTTACTCTAAGGGGCATGTTTTAGCCTAATATCAGGATGAGGCTTTCAAAGCTGTATAAAAATTGAATGACTTAATATTAAGAGGTAGGGAATTCTCCATGGTTGTGTTCAAGCAGAGGTTGAACAAGCTCCTGACAAGTTTGTTGCAAAGGTTTTTGAGTATCACATGAGGGACTGGGCTCAACCTTTAAATTCCTTTTACCCTGAGTTCTCAGGTTCTGTGAAATATGAGAATCTTTATTTTTCTACATCTGGTTCCACACTTTCACTGAAGTGAAAAAATAACCTTGTATTGCCAAGACCTGAAGGGAGCATAAAGACCACTCCGGTGTGGCATCTTCACAGTACTAGTGACTGAAAGCCCAGAGAGACTGAGTTAGTGGTGAAACCAAGCTAGAACCCAGGTTTCCTGATTCTTCCTTCATTATAACTTTCATAACAGGGGTCTGTTCTTTGTAAGTTGCTCTCTACATTGTCACCAGCTAGAAACTTGCCTGTCACATTGGACTCTTTCCTTGCCCCTCATATAGAAAAAACATCACATCTTTTAGATTCTGCTTCCTTAAATATTTCTTGGGCCTCCCTGGTGGTACAAAGGGTTAAGTCTCAGCACTTTGAAGCTATCCACAGCCACTGCAGCAGGAGTTCGATCCCTTGCTAGGGAGCTCCCCACATGGCGCAGCAGACCTCGCCTGCCTCACTTGCTGCTCCCCTCAGCAGTGTATTTCAGTCAGTTCACCTGTTCTGCTCCCCACTCTGTCTCTGGTGAATCCTCTCACACACACACCCTCACACACCTCTGGCCTACACCCCAGCTCTTGTATGCATAAATAAATATTTTTAAAAATAAGTATTTCTTGACTTACTCTTTATCTCATACTCAGATTCTATCGTGATGCAGGCCGCCATTCTCTTACTCGAAGTATGGCATCTGCTTTCTGATGAATACCTTGTCTCAAATCTTGCCTCCTTCAGTCCATTCTTTACACACTTGTCAGAATAATCTTTCTAAAAACCCAGATTTTGATTACAGGCACTAATGCTTAAGTGCCTTTAAATGTATCACTTCTTGTCCCTGGATAAAGTCTAAATTCCTTAAGGCTCTTTATGCCCCTGCTGTCATCTCCAGCCCCATACTCCTCGTCTGAAACATTCTGTGCTTCTCCAGCTGTGGAGAATTACCAGTCGTTGCTCCCATCCTTTCCATTTCTCGCTCACTTCTAGAGCTTTGGACCTACTGCTCCTCAGGTTGTCTCCTATGGTTCTTTCTTCAAGACTGAGCCTCATTCTAGGACCTCTGTTTCTTGTGCTTGATGTATTGCTTCCATGTTCCCATACGCTCCTATACATTCTTCAAGCATAATATCTATTGCACAGTCACAAATGCAAACCCCTAAATGAAAGCAGGCAGGCCAAAAGGATTAAAACATCCTAGGGAAGAAAGTAGAGACTGAAGAATCAGAATACATTTTCTATCAGAAGGCAGTGCTGCTCAGTTCCACTTGGTTGTTTATAAATGGGGGTCAGGTGGTATCGGATCTTTTAATTCTTCCAGAAATCAGCATTTGCATGTAAAAAATACCTAATTTTAAAGTCTCGGTAACTACAGTAAATTAAAATTATTAAGACAAAAAAGATAAATGGGGATGGACCCTGAGGTGATTTGCCAAGTGAAATGAGTTGAAGTGAAAATATCAGATGGTCTCACTTATCACTAACATATAAATAACAAAGTGTACACATACAGGCAAACTACAGCAAAAACAGTTCTTAGACTTAGTGAAAACACTGGTTGCTGGAGGGAAGGGATGGGACACTGGCACAGAGGTTTGGTGGTGGGTGAGTGAGGCATGTGTACATAGAGCGGAGCAAAATGTAACCTGAAAGTTATAGAGACATTTCGATAGTTGACAAGTTTAGAAAAAACAAAAATTAATGAGACCAAATGTTGGTAGAATTATGCCACTTTGTAACTCCCTGCATCTGTGTGTTTACATATCTTACTTCTTCCTGCTGATCTCTGTACCTGGAGAGTAAGAATGCCAGTGTATTAGTATCCCCAGCACAGCTCCGGCTCTGTGCCAGGCAGGGAAAGCATGCACAAGCACATGGATGCAAGCAAACTTAGCAGTACCATGGCACACCTGTAAAATCAGTCTTGAGATTCAAGTTTCTGAAAGGACTTTATATTTGGCTCTGACATGATTGACTTCAACAAACAGAAGTATGGGGAACATAGGTACACATGTAGGGCCCTGGCAGAATCCTTGTCTTAGAAACTGCTCAAGCTAGAAGAAATCATGTGTGGGCAGAGTGAGTTGTGCTAGCTACAAATCGAACCAAAAAGCTTAATAACTAAGACATGGGACTAAGTATGTAGCATGTGGAAAAACAGCTTCTCTCCAGGTTCTGTACGTTTCCAGCAATGACCATGTAGAACAGATTTAGAAGTAGAAGCTGATTCTCAAAAAAAAAAAAAAAGAAGCTGATTCTCACCAGATTCTATACAAAGTATAATAATCTCACTGCCAGATACTTCTGTCTCTAAGAAGGTTGTACTAAATTCTCTTTAATGTGAGGACAACTCACTTAGGAACACTGGTTACACCCACACCTAATCCAACACCCACTGGAGCTGTCTCACTTCACATTTGACACACAAAAAATATTTCATCACTAGAGAAACAATCTGAATTTCATCAAACATCCCTCCGAGTTATATATATCGGTGCCTGGTCCCATGAGCTGTGAAACAGATCTTGTCATCTGATAACTGGCAGCTTGCACAAAGACCAATGAGCAACACCACCCCCAATCCCTTATTCCCCCATTGGGTGTGAGAATCTCACTCCCATGGGCCTCCTAAGGATGTGGTTGGTAGAAAAGATCAAGACAGCGGTGGAGATACCGGAATTTCAGATTTTCAGGTCTAGTCTCGCAGCCAGGAGTGGACCTCAGGCTGCAGGGGCAGCGCTGAGTCCCAGCCACTAGACCTCCGCAGGTTGAGGTCACACGAAGCTGCAGCAGGAACTTCGCTGATGCTCAGGCAAGCAAGTGAAAGGAGGCACATTTGTTTAGAGAAAGAAAAAGCTTATTAGAAAAGGAACAGAAATAAAGTGGGACTCCCAGGCCGGTGGAACCAGGCCAGGGAGGGGCAAGGAAGCCTGAGTGGAGTCATGTCTTAGGGAATATAGACCTTCTTTCCCTAATTATTCTAAAGCTCCATCT
Source organism: Scalopus aquaticus (assembly GCA_004024925.1). Classification (NCBI taxonomy): domain Eukaryota; kingdom Metazoa; phylum Chordata; class Mammalia; order Eulipotyphla; family Talpidae; genus Scalopus; species Scalopus aquaticus. The sequence continues at coordinate 16,506 of PVIJ01018830.1, forward strand.
GTCTCTTTGTGATTGGTTAGTTCTTGGTGGTCTCTCTCACTGCCTTAATGTCTCTGTGCCCGGAACTAATTCTCTGTGTCCCAGCCCTTATCTTAAACATACTTTTTTTTTTATCATCCTTGATCCGGAATGTCCTGTCGTCCCTAATCCTGGCGTGCTTGATTAGCTCCCTTTGGAATTCATTGCCCTTATCTTTGAATCTTCTCTTATTCCTCTGGTTGCCCTTCTCTCAGAAGCGTTTTTTAGGGCCTCCCTGGTGGTGCAGCGGTTAAGCGCTGCGCTGTGGAGCTGTCGGCAGCGGTGACATGAGTTCGACGCCCAGCCGGGGAGAATCCCACATGGCGCAGCAGACCTCTCCTGCCTCGCCCGCTGCTCCCCCCAGCAGTGTAGCTCTGATCTGCCTGTTCTGCTATCCTCTCTGTCTCTGGTGAGCCCTCTCGCCACCCCACACCTCTGGCCTGTACCCCAGCTTGTATGTATAAATAAAATAAATCTTTAAAAAAAAAAAAAAAAAAGAAGCGTTTTTTAACTTTCCAGGGGTCACTGCTGCTCTGTCCTTGAAGCTACCTGATTATCCTAATTTGCCCTGTGTCTCAGTGGGTTCTAATCCTGACTCTACCACTTACTTGCTATGTGAACTATGAAAAATCCAGTGGTTCAGATAGTTTGGTAGCTCATCTTTTCCTCCTAACCCATATCTTAAGTTTCTGTTCACTCTATGGATTGGCTCCCCTTAAGTCAGGTGCTCAACTGGGCCAATCAGGTGGTGGGGCCATATGGAACAAAAGCAGCTTTTTGAGCTGTAGCTTCAATAAGGACGAGGGGAAGTGATTTTATTTAGTTATGGCCTTGGTAGGCACCATACTATTAAATGTCTAGTTAGCAAGTTGCCAAATGCTTAGAGAATAAATGAGTATCTTCTTTGAGACTCAGCTAGTGTCACGTTCTTCATGATGGCGTCCCTAATTTTCCTTCCTTTCTAGTAGGATAAATTTGTGCCACCACTGAACTTGTAACTACTATCATGTTAGCACACTCTGTATTTATTTGTCTGTCTCTCCAGTGTAACACTCAAGAGCAGGAATTACTCATTCTTGTAGCCCAGGGTCCAACGATCAGAGGTCTTGAGACAATGAGTAAGAGTATTTCAGTAAAAGGGTCTCCCTGATGGCACAATGGGTTGGGAGCAGCGCTGTGGAGCTGTCTGGCAGCTGCGGTGCTAGTTCAATGCCCAGCGGGGAGATTCCCACATGGCCAGCCTCGCCCGCTGCTCCCCTCTACAGTGTATTTTGGTCGATCTGCCTGTTCTGCACCCCACTTTGTCTCTGGTGAGCCCTCTCATCGCCTCACATCTCTGGCCTGCACCCAGCTTGTATGCAAAACTAAATAAATCTTTTTTTAAAAAAAGATCATTTCGGGACTCCCCAGTGGCGCAGCGGTTGAACGCTGTGCTGTGGAGCTGTCGGCAGCTCATGATCAGAGTTCGAGGCCCAGCTGGGGAGAATCCCACATGGTGTGGCAGACCTCTTCTGCCTCTCCCGCTGATCTGCCTGTTCTGCTCCCCACTCTGTCTCTGGTGAACCCTCTCGCCACCCCACGCCTCTGGCCTGTACCCCAGCTTGTGTTTCTAAATAAATAAATCTTAAAAAAAAAAAGAGCATTTCAGTAAAAGGGCATAAAAGATAATTACTGAAGAAAAGAGAGAGAGAGATAAGAGAAGATGGTTCTTTTGGGCTCCAACATTCCATGAATCTGTAAGCTAATAAGATGCTATATTAAGAACCATAAAATAAAACTAGTTGGCTTTATAAAGCAGCCCCATTAATAGGTAATGACAACAATGGCTTCAATTTATTGAGTCCTTACTACATGCCAGGCAGTGCACTAAGGCTTTCTCTGAATTACTTCATTAAACATCTCCAGTAGCTCCAGGTACTAATATTATCTTTATCTGACAGACAAGAACAGTAAACTTCGAGAGATTAAATAACTGCCCAGACAGTGACTTGCAGGAAGCCACAGTTCAAAGCTAAGGTTATTTGACATGAAGATCATTCTCATAATTCTTTAAAGAGGGGAACGAAAAATAAGGTGACACTGATAACTTATCACAGCTCCATCAAACTATCTGAGGACTTCGCAAAGATTACCTGGCATTTAATAGAACAAAGAATATCTGAGCCAGGCGAGACCACTAAAGGGCATCTATTATCTAGTCCAACCCCATCATTCTATGATGAGGGAGTCTGAAGCCCAGTGCTCTCAGGAGGCTCAGGTTCAGTTAGTGGAACAGCCTGCCCAGACGCAAGTATGAGTACGTACCCCTTCGTGATGTTACTTAGCTGAATGTGCCTTCATTCAGGGTTCTACTCACATGTCATCTGCACAAAGAAACTTATCCTGACCACAGACCTGAAATAGCCCCCATCACTCTGTCTTTTCATCCTGCTTTATTTTTCTATTTATACTCTGTATTTATTTGTTTACTTGTGTATCTTCCCCACTAGAATATAAGCTTCATGATGACAAGATTTTTATTGCTGTTTCTCTGCAACTCATAGTGGTGCCTGACATGTAAGGTACTCAGTAGTGGCTGAACTGATGGCTAAATATTCCAAAGCATCAATTGCAATGTGATTTTAATGCACTAAAACTTTTCTTTGTCCTTCAAAGCAGAAGATTTTATTTTTGCCTCATGCTTCTGAGCCAATATTTACATTTTTTAACTGTCTCCTCTCCTGATTTCTCAAGCTACCTTCCCCACCTCTGGTCTACTGCCCCTCAACCCTCCTAGGACAGGGATCTTGCCTGAGTCATCAATGGATACCAAAACCTAGCACAGGAACTAGCACAAGCAGCTGTTCAGAATGCTTGGAGACACAGGTTTAAAGAACCATACAAGTGATAGTCACAGGCACTGTTGCTTAGTGATTTATTCTCTCCTTAAGGCTCTATCAGCAGGTAGAATGGAAGACTCCCCCCACCCTGACACCCTGGGAAACCAAGGCATTATATTCCTTCACTGCCTGCTCTGTTTGGAGGACCCGGACATCAATGCCTTGTTTCCTGAGGTATTCCACAGTTGATGGAGGCACCTGGAAAAAGGGGAAAAGATGAGTAAGTCGGCGGAAGGGCATCCTGGGGCTTCTTTTCCTGCTCCCCAGAAATGGATGGTCACACCTGTCACTCTTCTGTCACCCAGCATGTCACCAGTCCATAATTTGGCATTGAGTCCCAAGGAGTCAAAAGGCTTCTAAGAAGTTCATAGAAGTATCATGATATGCTTGCATAAAGCTCAAGAAATAGAAATGGAAAGCATGGATTTTGGAGTCAGACAGACTTGGATTTAGGTCCTTACTAGCCGTGTGAGCTTGGGTAAGTGAATTAAATGCTATGAGCCTTCTTTCCCATGTCTCTAAACAGGGATGATCATAACTAGCCCACAGGGTTAGTATAAGAACAAACTCAGCTAAAGCATGGAGAATGTCTAGCAGGTCGATGTTAAATGTTTGAGTCAGTCCAAACTGACTCACAATTCTAACTTTTCCAGTACCATCCAAGAGACTTTGAGGCCAACTATTTAAAGTCTCTCAACCCCAATTTCCTTCCCTGTAATGTGGGGATAATAAACCTTATAGCATGGAGTCATGTGAGAATGAAGTTAGTTAATTTATGTAAATTGTGGCTCAAATGTATTCTCAGAAAGGCCTTTCTTAACCACCCCCATTTAGAACAGCCCCTTGTAAATTACCATTTTTTTCATAGCATTTATTGTGATCTGAAATTATCTCCTTTTTATTATTCATGAGGGCCATGAGTCTTGTTTATCTTGCTTATCTCATGATCCCCAGTGCTTAAAATGGTGTCTGACCTGTGGAAGGTGCTGAATAAATATTTGCAAATAAATTTATTAAAAGCTGCTTTGTAGTGGCAGCTATAATTGGAGCTTTTCTCAGCTCTGGCTTGAGTATTTTTCTTAAATACATTTTAATTACACTCTGCCTCATCAGTAAGAGCTCTGACTGAAATATTTTTTTCAATGCCCCTATATTTTCTGTATGTTTGAATGATTTTACAACAATAGCCTTACAGATAGAAGTTATTTTAATGTGCAATGGCTGGGGGTGGGGAAGGATAATTATTTTAATGAGAAAAAAACTAGGTTAAGCTAAAAAAATATAAATAAAGGCTACCTTCATCAGCAGGGAATAGGGTTTGCCACATCTATAGAAAGGAGAGAAAGAGGTAGATCTCCATATATTTGTGTTAAATGTTGTCCATAATAATGTGATTGAAAAACTTCAGAAGTGATAAAAACTTCAGAACAAGTGAAGTTTTTATCACTTGTTCTGAAGTTTTTCAATCACATATGATCCTATTTATGTAAAAACAGTTATAAATATGTATATGTATATCAGTATGTGTCAGTATATTTACTTGCAGATCCAGAATTAGAGCAGTAAACATCAAACATGGAGATTAGGGTGGGGAAATTGTTCACCTTTTACTTCTACATTTCTGCAATGACTCTTTTACAATAACCATGTATTATTTCTATAATAAACATAACTTTTTTCTGAAAAGGAGAAACAAGTTGAATGTGTCCAAGAAAAGAAAAAGGTACAATAAAATGTACTATAAACATGTAAAGTACTACAAGAATCTAAAGAACCAAATATTGATAATCATAGAGTTTGAGAAATTTCAGGATTGAGAAATTTCTGAGAAATAGTGGAAATAACACAGGCCCAGAATTAGGTAAAGACTGGCGAGTCCAAGCCTGCTAAGGAAGAGAAGTGTGTGTAACCATTATTTTATCCTGGGCCATCAGCTGGCTTGCAAAATGAGGGTGTGTGATTACAGAGATGAATTCCCAAGAAGACACATCTCTAAGATAAAGGTCCAAGAGCCCACCAGTTGTCTCAGAAATGCCGTGCTCACCAGTACCTACCTTCAAGGCCTCACTCATCCCTCGGCCAATCACAAGCGTCTGCACACCCTGCTTGACAACTTCCTCCACATCTGCTGGCTGCACACCGGGAGAATGCTAGATGCGGGGAGAGAAAGTATACTGTCCACCTGATTTTTTATTCTTGGCAATTGACATTCTTGTGGGCTTCATTCATGCATTCACTGAAGAAACATTTACTGAGGTCTACTCTGTGCCAAGCATCATTTTGGGATTTGAAAATAACAAGATACAGTACTGCCCACAAGGAGCTCTAAATCTAGTGAAAAATGCAGAAGACTAAACAGAAATTTCATTAGTCTTTAAAGTTTTACTCAGAAGTAAATTCAGGGTATTGTGAAAAGCGAGAAAGAGCACCAAATCCAGATGCAGGGGTCAGAGCAGGGTCAGGGAAAGCAGCTCATCTCTGGGGACAGCTAAACCGAGCCCTAAAGGACAAGCAGGAGTTAGCCTGGTTAGAGGTGATCAGGGGGACAAGGTATGCCACGTACAGTGAATGGCATGTGGAACAGCTCAGAGGGAAGAAAAACCTAGTGAACTACAGTTGGTCAGTGTGTTTGGGGTTTAAGTGACAGTCGAAGGAATTGGAGAAGAAAGCACGTGTGCACCATGCCAAAACTGGGACTGTTGGGAAGATTTCATAAGAATCTCTGTATTGTTCCCATTTCATAAGAACATTTTCCCTTAAGCTCCAGGAAAATTATTGGTGCTTTAAAGCCTACTTATTACTCTGTAAAGTCTTCTCATAGTGTCCAGGGTTATCTGCTGTAAGGTGTTTAATGAATGGTAATCCAACATTAAAGAATGGTGCCTTCTGAATTCCTCCCAATTCAGCAATGACAATATGGATTTGGAGTTTGATAAATACCAGCTCAACTCCAGGGCTCCCCCTGCTATGTATCGGTGTAAGAATGACACTATCAAAAATGAAAGTCAGAGACATGAAGCTATGCTTACCTGATTTGTCTGTCTCCATCATTTCAATCAGTGAGCAAGTATTTGCTGAGCATCTACTCTGCACTGGGCGCTATATACTATAGCACTGGAAATATTCAGGTGAACTAAATAGTTCCTGAGGGAGTTTTAGTTGGGTAAGATAGTGAACAGGTAGAAATAGTTGTGGCAGGATGAGAACAGTACAGTTCAAGTACAGTTGAGAATCTCAGAAGAGGGCACAATGAGTGACAAATTGTAGAACACGTGTTATTTTAACTGGGTCTTGAATAGGAGTCTACCTTGATGCAGTGGTGTGGAAGGAGTACATTCTAAACATAGTTAGAGATGATATAGGGAAATTTAGATGCTGAAAATATCAAGAAGACAACACATGGACCAAATAACCAAAGGGTTTACAGTTTACAAGATGATGGTTTAGAAGAGATAGAATTGAAATTTATATAGCTGTAAAAGCTATGAGAGAAAATGAGTCTTTATTAAATCTTTGGTATAATAATATTTTACCTTTATAGTGGCAACCTTCGTAATACATCTATAGAAATTACTCTATGGAATCTGCATAATGATCCTGTAACGTAACACTAAAACATCAATAATTCTTTTTTTATAGATCAGGAAACTGAAGCTCACAAAATATATACACATTGGCCAAGATGTCACAAGTAAGTGGTGGGCTGGGATTTAAATTGAAACATATTTAACTTCTGGTTTAATGCACTTTATTAGGATACTATGCTCAGGGAACAACTTTCATGACACTTTGAAGTACTAAATCTGACAACCACATAGAGTTGTACTTAGCTCAGAGATTAAGAAAACTAATGTGGTTATATTAATACCAGGTTAAATAGACTTGAAAAGAGGAATACTACTGGTGATAAGAATGTCATCTCATAATGCTTTTTTTTTTTAAAGATTTATTTATGTGTGCATACAAAAGCTGGGGTGCAGGCCAGAGGTGTGGAGGGGTAAGAGGATTCACCAGAGACAGAGTGGGGAGCAGAACAGGCAGATCGACTGAAATACACTGCTGAGGGGAGCAGTTGGCGAGTCAGGAGAGGTCTGCTGCGCCATATGGGAAGCTCCCTGGTTGGAGACTGAACTCTTGCTACAGTGGCTGCTGATAACTTCTTAGGCTGAGACTTAACCGCCTTGTGCCACCAGGGAGGCCCCATCTCATAATGCTTAAAGGATCTATATCTTAAAGAAAAACAGAGCATCCCAAATATGTACACCTCACTAATAGAGCTACCACTATATGAAGACAAAAATAACTATGGGGATAAATAGACAAAGCCAGCATAATTAGAAATTTTAACAACCTTTTCTCAGTAATTGATAGAACAAATAGAAAAAAGGCCAGTAAGGAAATGGAGTATTTAAACACTATCAATTAATTTGACCTAATAGACATTTGTAATGTAATAATAGATACCATTACACCCAACAACTACAAAATGCATGTATCTTTCCAAGTACACCGGGAAGATTCACTAAGACAGACTAAATGTCATGCTACAACGTAAGTCTCAATAAATTTCAAAGAAGTGAAATAAATATAGAGCATGTCATCTGACAACGTAGATATAAATTGTAACATGATATTTAGAGGAGTGACAAATAACTGGAACTTGAGCAACAGGAAGTATTTTGATCTGAAGGATAAAGGGAAAATATAATTTGTGGCTACAACTAAATAATGTTAGACGGAATTTAGTGCTCTGGGTACTTATGGTCTAAAATCAATGAGGTAAGCTTTTTATCTTAAAAAGCTAGAAAAAGAAAAGCAAATTATACCAAAGTAAGTAGAAAACAGAAAATAATGAACTTATGTATATAAACTAATGAAATAAGAAACAAACAATAGAGAAAACCAATTGTGTCAAAGTTGGTAATTTGAAAAGAATAAAATTAATAAAACCCTCAAGACTGACTAATCAGGAAAAATAAAAGAGAAGACACAAATCATAAATACCAGGTATTAAAGGGGATATTACTATTGATCCTAAGAGACTAATAAGAAAATATTAGGAATAGTTTTTACACTAATAAATGTGAAAACTGAGATGAAATCATCAAATTTCTTGAAAAACAAATGCATCAAAAATAATACAAGAAGATATAGAAAATCTGAATATTCCTTTATCTGTTAGAAATTGAATTCATAATTTAAACGATCCTATAATAAAAATTCTGAAGTCCATATGACTTCACTGATGAAATATCTTTTTTTTAATTGTTATTTTTATTTATGTCTTTTACATTTCTGTGTATTCCCCGTAGGTTTCCCACCACCAATTCACTTGTGTACCGTCACCACAGTCCCCTGTGCTCCCCTCTCCCCCCATCTGAGCCCCAATCCTCCCCTGCTCTCGCTGATTGTCACTCTTGTATTTGGTTGCCTTATATTCCTGTTATAAGTGAGATAATTCGATATTTTTCTTTTTCCTTTTGGCTTCACGGATGAAATATCTTAAGCATTTCATGAAAATCTTCAGTAAAGCACTAGCAAGTCCAAGGTTGGTACAACATTTAAAAATCAGTGTAGTTCACCACAATGTAAAGAAGAAAATGGAAGAAACTATTTTAATTCCTGCTGAACAGACATTTAACAAATTTCACCATGTATTTATGATTTTTAAAATTCTCAGCAAAATAAACTAGAGGGAAACCTTCCTTAAATAAAAGACATCTAAGAGAACCCTACAGCTAAGCAACAAATACAATGTTGAAATCCTAAACTTCCCCCCCCCCCACAAAATTGGATATAATGGGTATCAGCTAGATATTTTCTTCTTTACTATCTTTTGGACCTGTCCATTTCTTTCTCTTTTTTTAATTGTTATTTATGTCTTTTACATTTTGTATTCCCCTTGGGTAACACACCACCAATTCACCCGTGATCCATCTCCATGGTCCCTTGTGTTCTTTTCTACTCCATTTTGTGCCCTTATCCTCCCCCCCCCCCCCC
>PVIJ01018831.1:0-25294 GCA_004024925.1 Scalopus aquaticus
TTTATTTATGCACACAAGAGCTGGGGTGTAGGCCAGAAGTGGGGGTGTGTGTGTGAGAGAGAGGACTCCCCAGAGACAGAGTGGGGAGCAGAACAGGCAGATCCACTGAAACCCACTGCTGAGGGGAGCAGCGGGGAGACAAGAGGGGTCTGCTGCGCCCTGTGGGAAGCTCCCTGGCCGGGGATTGAACTCGTGCTGCAGTGGCTGTAACAGCTTCCTGGTGCTGCACTTAACCCGTAGTGCCACCACGGAGGCCCCAGTCTCTTATTTTTTAAAGGCAAAACGTGGTGGATCGGTGAAGTGTCCTTTTCATGGGTGGCTGCCGGAAAAATCACGGGACGCTAGAAACAAGCCCAAGAAAAATGAGAATTTGCTATTTGCTGTATTTCGGGTCGGTGGAGGGAACAGGAGTCACCAAGAATAGCCTTGGTTGTTTAGAATCACGCATGTTTGAATTTACATTTTTCAATTTGCATTTTACTGGGATCTAACCATTTCCATTTAAGTTTAGATTTTTCCTTTTTTTTTTTTTTTGACTAAGTGGCATTGGGATGCTATGTAGCTATTCAGCATCAAACTATGCCATTTAAATTTACACTTCTGGGGCCTCCCTGGTGGCACAGTGGTTAAGCGCTGTGCTGTGGATCTGTCGGCAGTGGGGATGCGGGTTTGAAGCCCGGCCAGGGAGATTCCCACGTGGTACGGCAGACCTCTCCTGCCTCGCCCGCTGCTCCCCTCAGCAGTGTGTTTCTGATCTGCCTGTTCTGCTCCCCGCTCTGACTCTGGTGAGCCCGCTCGCCGCCCCGCACCTCTGGCCTGCACCCCAGCTTGCATGCATGCGTAAATAAATAAAAAAGAATGAAAAATAAATTTACACTTATGTTTCTCAGATTGAGAACAGACTTTGACACCACATCTCCCCAAGTAGTCTCTGTTACATTCAGTTTAAGTCAAAGCTGAAAAGCAGTAAAACTACAGAAGTTACAAAGTTGGAATGTGGCATCAAATGAAAGTGACTTAACAAACCCGAATTTAATATACCAATTCTAGGAAGATGCTTATCAATCTTACATTTTTTCCTTTATTTAACCTGCAAATTTTATTTTCCTCTTACTTAATTTTAATCTTACTGGCTCGAATCTTTCCTTAATTGTCCCAAGTTAATCTTAGCTAGATAGATGTTTAAGTGGAAGAAAATGAAGTAAAAAAAAAAAATGCTGAAAACCGTGGTGAGAATTTTTTTATGATCTTTCGTGAAAGGGGGCTTCGTAACTCTAATATTAAGCTCAGGAGCCATTACGGAAAATAATGATAAACTCAACTGTCAACTTGAAAAACCTCTTTGGCAGCAACCTTCACAGACAGCGTAAACACACAAACTCCCAGCGCGTGACAGTGGACAGCCTGCCTTGCTTGGCCACAGAGTCCTTTAGTTTAGTTTTTAAAACGCAAATAGGCAAATGGACCAGCCCAGTGAGCCAAGTCACAGAGAGAGACCACGATGCCAATGCACAGGAGACGCTGGGTGTCAGTGGCTAGAGAGGTGCAGGCGAAAAGAACATTCTTTTTAAGGGAGACTTGCCGATAAACAGCGGTCTCCGTCTCCCTTTGCTCGCATCCCTGTGCCTGGCCTGGTGTCTGCGTGTGCCTCGGCCTCCTGGGCCTTGTGGGCTCCGGTGGTGCTTTCTCCCTGGGCCTCTCCCCGGCGTGGGGGGGCCGGAGTGTTGGCTGGCCAGTCAGCAAACCCCCTTGTGTGGCATTTCCCGGCGAGATGCTCTTTATGCGTTCCCAGCTTCGTGCTTTGGACACCGTGCTCGACTTCGGAATCTTCTAGCCTGGCGAGATTTAAAACAGTGGGGGAGGAGAGGGCTGGAGAAACGTGGTACCCCGTCTGCTCCAACCCGGAGTGTTGGGGACCCCGGGAAAAGCAGGGCCAGGTGGCGCCAGCCCTGGGCTCGGGGCGTAGGGACGCTGCTTTTTGTTTTTGTTATTCTTTCCAGCGAGAGAACCCGAAGTATCGGCTCTGAGTTTCTGGGTTGGGGCAGCTTTTATTTTCTTAGCGGTAGCCAAGCCCAAGGAGGAACAACAAAGCCTTCTCTGACCAACACCTCTGCGGGGCTCAGGGCGATCGCCGTGATCCAGGGCCGGAAGCCTGGGGGGCCAGCTGCTCTGCCCTGTGGGCCAGGCCGCACCCCTGCGGCGGGGGTCCCCGGGAATGACTGCCAGAGCTGCCGAGCCCCGGAGTCCCGGTTCTCGCTGTTCAGAAGTGGGCTCGGCCAGCAGCTCCCCGCTGAGACCCCCGGCACCCCCCCCCTCCCCCCAGATCCCGGCGGGTTCTGGCCTCCGTGCTTGCCCGTGGGTCTGAGCACGTGACAGCTCACCGTGGGGCTCGCCGGGCTGCAGGCGGGGTCTGTGGCCAAGGTCGCGGCAGGCTGCCCCCCATGGGCAGGGGATCGGCGGTGGGCACTGGCCCAGGGCTGCTCGCGGCCGCACAGTAGGCTGCCGGCTGGCACGCGGCGCCTGGGGGCACTGCCGGTTTCACCCCTCCGCTAGGCCTGTCGGGGCGGGTGGTTTCAGGGGAGGGGCCGGCGGGCAGTGCCGGGGGCCGCCGTACAGGTGTGCGCTGGGGGCTGGGGAGCCGCCTCAGGAAGGAGCCGGCGGCCAGCAGCGCCCGTGTCCCCCGGCCGAGCCGCTCACATTTCCGTGCGGCTCTGGCGCGCCCCTTTGTGCCGTCGCGTCGGCAGGTCGCGGTCGGCCGGCGGCCGCCTCGGAGTCCAGCTCACAAGGGCCGTCCGCAGCCGCCGCTGCTCCCCGGGTCTCCTTGGCCTCGGCCGCCGGGTGCGTCCCTGGCGGGCAGCTGCGGGCAGTCACCGGCGCTGGGCCGCGCTGCTGTTGCTCAGGGCCCTGGTCTCCCCAGCACGGGGTGCGGGCGGGAAGAACCGGGTGCACGGAGGCAGCCCCGAGTTTCCCGAGCGTGTGGATGTCGGAGGGCTCCGCGAGCCCCGCGCACGTCGGTGTGTCCCGTGGGCCTGTGACCGGGGACGGAGAAGGCGTGGTCAGTACGGACGGGAGTCGCGGCCGGGCCCTCCCACACCCTGGCCAGTCGCCCGGACGGCCCTGCCCTGCGCCCTCGCCCGCGCGCTCGTGTGTCCGCCTCTCGGCCACGCGGCCTGCCCAGCAGCCTCGCCCCGGCCCGGGAGCTGCTGCTGGCTCCGGGCTGTCGCCCTGCGGTCACTGGGCGGGGCTGTGTGGCCCTGAGGTCACGGGGCGGGGCCAGCGGTCTCCCTGAGGTCACGGGGCGGGGCGAGTGGTCCCCTGAGGTCACAGGGCGGGGCAATGTGACCGCCTGGGACAGCGGCTCTGGGAGGGGCCCTGACCCTGGAGAGCTCTCGTGGGGAGGGGTTCTGCTTGTCCTGGGGCGCCCCTGGGGCTGGGGGTGCGGGGGTGCCTGCAGCGCGAGACGCCTCGGCCGTGACCGCGCCTCCAGGCCGCCAGCGCCCCCCGAGCCGGGGCTGGAGTCCGGGGGAGACCCCGGCGGGGAGGCGCGCTGCGGGAAGGGCCTGCCGAGTTGAGGAGACTCCACGGGTCGAGGCGCTGAACAGGGGTCCCGCCCCCGGACAGACAGGACCCGCGCGTGCGGCTGCAGCTCGCGGTGCGGGGCGCCCTGCGGCCCCTGGGCGCATCCGCGGCACTCGGCTGAGCGCCCTCCCGCACGCGTGGGCCCCGCGGCGTGGCGGCCGTGTCCGGCAGCGGGCGGAGGAGCCGGGCAGCGCGGCCAGCTGGTGTATGGGCTGTCGGCTCCCGCGCCGGCGTCTCGTCGTTTCCTCACTCTGCGCCTCCCGCGGGGGCTCGAGACCCGGGGTGCACTGCCCCAGCCTGCACTGCTGCGGGAGCCGCCAGCCCCGCGCCCGCGTCCTGCCTCAACGCGGGGCCCCAGGCGCCCGGCCGGGCTGCGGTCCAGCCTGGGATGCGGTGCGGCTTCCGCCCGCCCCCGCCCGCACCTGCCCCTTCAGCAAGTCGGTGCCCAGGCCCTGGAGGCGACAAAGCCCACAGCTGGCACCGGGCGCAGAGCCCGGGGCCGGGGGCAACGGCCAAGAGCCCACGTCCATCCACCTTGTGGGGGGGCGCCCGCGCCAGGGCCCTGCCCCGCACACAGGGAGCCCCCGGGGCAGCTCGGTTTCCTTGGGCAGATGACTACCCAGACCCTGGGCTGCTCCGCGAGGCCCGCGGTGCCCCTGGGCCCCGAGAGTGTCTCCTTCCTCTCAGAGGCAGGACAGGGGATGGGCTCGTACCTCCCGCCGTTTGTCTGAACTCAGTTCCGACGTGTTCGCCTTTGGTGGGCTTCAGGGGCGCCTGTGGGGACGCGACACCACCAGCAGAAGCCGAAACAAACCGAGGGCTCGGCGGGGGGCATCCACAGAATGAGCCGCCCAGGGGGCGATGCCAGCTGGGGCCGTCACCAGCCTGCAGAGCTCCCCCGGCGCAGAGAGGCGGCCAGCGAGTGGGCAGAAGAGCCGCACGGGCCTTCTCCACGAAGAGCCCCGGGAAGGAGGTCCGGCCGGCCCACTCCCCTGCCTGCTGGGCCCCGAGACGTCTGCTGCCTGTCCCCTGCCCGCGCCCTGGACACGACCCCTGGGGCCACCCAGCCCTGCCCGGCTGCTTCCGCCCGAGAGACTCCCGCGAGGCCGCCCCGTGTCCCGCGCCTGCAGTGACCGCGCCACGCGGGTTGGGGACACGCGACGGGAGGGACGGACGGCAGAGGCGAGCCCAAGGAGGAGCGGGCGGCCTAGCCCGAGGGCTGTCGGTGCAGGAGGCGGGCCCAGCCCCTCCGGGAGCCGCGCCCCCAGCCTCTGCCGCGCCCCCAGCCTCCACGCCGGGGCACTCTCCGTTCCAAGCCACCCATCGCCCCGCCCCACGCCTAGAACGGTCCGCGGTCAGTGTGTCCTTTTTTCCTCCTGTTTTTCTTAATGGAACTTTCCAAATATCACCATAGGGCTGGAAAAAATGAAGCTCCTGCCGTGCCCCTGGCGGCGGAAAGGAAGGAGCGGACGAGTCGGGAGCGGGCGTCCTCACCGGGGGCGGCCCGGCTGCGCGGCCCAAGAGGGCTGTGGGCGCCCGTGCCCGGGGCGGCCTGTTCCCCGCTGCCGCCTCTCCCAGCTCCCGGCCCGCCCCCTCGGGCCACGCTGAGTCACCCCGGGGCAGGAGTCCCCGCGAGCTAAATGTCACATTCCCGCCCAGCAGAGGGGCACCGCGGCCTCCGCCCGCCGCCGGGCTATTTTCGTCCAGACAGCATGGACGGCGGCTGTGACTCAGCGGCCCTCGGTGGGGAGGCGGAGCAGACGCCCTTCCCGCCCGCTGGCGGCGCCGCCGGGGCCCTGTCCTCTGTGTCCCGCGGCCCAGCGCACAGACCAGCTCAGTCCTCGCTGGGGAGAGGAATCCCCGCTCAGCCCCCCGCCGGAGCTCCTGGGCGGAGCTTGCCTTTCTGGGGTGTTTGTTTTGCGCATGCAGGGAATGACTTTTCGGAGGTGACAGAAAAAACCTGTGTTGATCTATTTCTCCCTCAAATAAACCAAAAATAGCCCCGGGGTTGGCTCGGCTGCGAGAGCTCCCCAGAGCGGGTGCGGCCGGCCGGCGTGTCCGTGCCCGGCCGGGGCGGGGGCGGGGGCGTCCTCAGCTGGACTCCCCACACCGGTGCGGGGCCGCGGGGAAGCCAGGCTGTGAGGACAGTGCAGGCCTCGTGGGCGGACCGGACGGTCCGGCCTCCAGTGGACCTCTCGCCCTGGCTCGTGGGGTCACGAACCGAACGTGGACGCAGCAGGAAGGAGCAGCCAGCGGCCACCTCGTGGGAGGCAGCCTCACGCCCGGCGCCCAGGCCTGCCCCAGGCGGCCCGCTGAGGCCTGACACCGCAGCACCAGCACCGTTTGCAGCTTTCCCTGCCCTGCAGGAGTGCCGCAGCCCCTGGGCGGGGGAGCCCCTCATGAAGAAGGCGGCTGGCAGCTGCCTGCGCTGACTGGGTGGGGCAGGGGCACCCGAGCCAGCCTCTCACCGGCTGGTCGGGGGTTCTAGCACCCTGGCTCTTCTGGCCTTTCGCAAGCTCTCCCAGACGCTTGCAAACCAGGAAAATTGAAATGATTTGAAAAACAGAGCTGACGATGGAGCTGGGTGGCCGCAGAGCTCACGTGGCCGGGCCGTCATCACAGATGCAGAGGCCCCCAGAGAGGCCGAGGGACCCCTGACGCGGCACAGCGCGCGGTGGGGCTGCCCAGCAGCCTTCACGCCCCCTGAACAGCCCCCGCACCAGGGAGCAGCCCGGCCCGACGAGCTGACGGCCTCCAAGGGTTCAGATTCTTTCTTCCCGGAGCTAATTTTATCACGGGTGGCGTGTTCTCTTTAGCTTACTGAGTGTGGACACCGTCTGTGATTTCGGGGTACCGGCTCACACCTGCTTGGTGGCAGGTCGCAGTGGCTCGCCCGCCCCTGGGCACGCGGCACCCACGGTCCTCTCCACGGTCACTGCCCGCCCCGGGTTCGGCAGTTTTGACTCAGGTTGTTTGTGGCGTAGAGCTCGTGAGAGAAGACTCTAGAAATGCTGAGGTAAACGCGGGCGGCGGGTGGGCGCTGTTCCCGTCCACGGAAGTTGTGCCTGTTTAAAGAGAAATAGGGCGGCTGGTGCCCCCGGAGG
Source organism: Scalopus aquaticus (assembly GCA_004024925.1). Lineage (NCBI taxonomy): Eukaryota > Metazoa > Chordata > Mammalia > Eulipotyphla > Talpidae > Scalopus > Scalopus aquaticus. The sequence goes on from PVIJ01018831.1 coordinate 6,684, forward strand.
GCGGTGACTCTTAGACGCCTTCTGAAGCTGCTGAGGGGCTGGCCGGTCCCTCGCGCCGAAAGGCACGTCAGTCGTCAAGTTTGATCCACGGCCTCCCTGGACGCAAGGGCCCTGGAGGGCCATCCGGGGCCAGGAAGGTGCCCTTGTTCTGGCCCCAGAGCTCAGCGGGTGCGTGCTGAGGGCAGCCCCAGGGGCCGGCGGGAGGGCTGTGTGCACCTCAGCCCTTCAGGCCAGGAGCAGGCAGCGCCCTGGACTCCACTTACACCCGAGAGGATGGGCGCTCCCTGCACCGCAGGAGTGTGGTGGGCTCGGGCAGCTGGACGGGGAGGCCGGGCCTCAGGCTTGCCGACCGGAGGGCGCAGGCCCCCAGCTGCTGGACAGCAGACGCGTGCCTGAAGGCGGCTCGCCCCAGAAGCACAGGCTGCTCTTCAGAAGTGTGAAGGGCCAAGACGCAGGCGCCCAAGGCCAGGCGTCCCGGCGTCCACTCGCGCTCACGGAAGAGCCCAGGCGCTGGGAGCGCGTCCCTGGGACTGTGCAGATCGCAGCCGGCTCCCCACATGTGGGGCCTTCGCCCTCGTGGGCCTTTGACAGATGGCACGCATGGCGGTCCCCAGGCGTGTTCCCGACGTCCAGGTGGTGTCCCCGGGGCCGACCTGTCCCTGTCTCAGGCGCGTGTTGGCAGGACAGTGCAGGGGCTCCGGCAGTTGATGAGCGCGTGGTCAGCAGCACTGGCCGCAGGCCTGGCGTGCAGGGCGCACTTTCTCCATCAGTGCGTCGCTTTTAAAGTCGCACCTAGGGCCTCCCCGGTGGCGCAGCGGTTAAGCGCTGCACTGTGGAGCTGTCGGCAGCGGCGACACGAGTTCGACACCCGGCCGGGGAGAATCCCACATGGTGGGGCAGACCTCTCCTGCCTCGCCCGCTGCTCCCCTCAGCAGTGTATTTCTGATCTGCCTGTTCTGCTCCCCACTCTGTCTCTGGTGGACCCTCTCGCCGCCCCACGCCTCTGGCCTGTACCCCAGCTTGTATGTATAAATAAAAAATAAATCTTTAAAAAAAAAAAGTCGCACCTAAATGGTTTGGGAAGGCCCTGTGAGGCCAGGGAATGCAGCTGGCCCCCGGGAAGCTTCAGTGGGAATGGAAATCCCAGTTTGGTTTCCGCGTGCTCCCCTCTCTCGGACCTGTCCGGGGAGGGGTTCGGGGCAAGGCTGAGGGGTCCCAGGCTGTGGGTGATGTTGTCACTTGAGATTTCCTAGGGGTTCTCGGGCACTGAATCGGATCGGCCGCTCTGCTGGGGTTCCGCCAGTCTGCAGGGGGGCTCAGGGAGGCTGAGGTGTGGCGTGGGGGTGGAGGGGTGCGTGGGGTCAGCAGGTGTGGGGAGGCGGAGGGACACCCGGTCAGCGGTCTCCAGTCGGCCCTGGCACAGGCTCACAGTCTGCGTTTCCTGCTGGGGCACCTGGGGGCTGCCGATGGGGCCCTCAGGCACCGGTGCTCTTGGGGCGCTTGGGCTCCCCCGAGATAGGCGTCTGCTGTGCGGGGCGAGCCTCGCGGACTTGCGTCCCCGCTGCTGTGTTTCCCCTGTTGGGAGTCAAGCAGGGCCTGGGCGGAGGGCGGCGGCTGAGAGAGGGGCGTAGAGTTTCTGGCTGGCATCCCACCGGGCCGATTCGGGGCGCAGACCTGGCGGGTCGGCGATGGCGAGTCCGTGACTAGTCGGCGTCCAAGCAGGAACGTCTGGAATCCGAGGTCACCGGGTATGCAGGGGCACAGCCCCCCAGAAAACCCTGTCCCTCTCTGGGTCAAGCACGTGCCCCCTGCCGCCTTGCGCCCCGCCACGCTCTCCCTGCCTCCCAGCCCCCCACTGTGTGCCACCCTTGAGCGCCTCAGACAGCAGCTTCCGCCCCGGGGTGCAATGTGGGGTTCTGTCCAGCGGGGGCGCTCAGGTGCCACCTTCGCTGACCTCTCCGGTAGCGCTTCTGGAGTTGGTGCCTCTTGGGAGTTTCGCGAGCCCTCCCACGCCCCCTGCCCCCTCCGCGCCGGATCGCGTGGCCGCTCGGCCCTCCGGCCCAGCCCGCTCTTGTGCTGCTGGCAGTTCGCAGCGCGCTAGGCCGGAGGGGCGAGCGGCCACGCGATCAGCGTGGAGGGGGCGCGGGAGGGCCTTGTGCTCTACCGCTGCCGCCCAGGCGACGCCCCCTGCCGCCTCCGCGTCCGCGCCCACTTCTCAGGGCTTCTGACCGCCCCGGCTCCCTTCCGTGCGCGGCGGCGACCCCTCTATGCGCGCCGCCCTGCGCGCCCCTTTGCCGCCGCTGCCCGGCACTGCCCACTCCTGGGCTTGAAGCGTCAGGTCTCGGGGAGGAACCGGAAGTTCATCTGTGCAGCCGGGGCCGCCGGGAACAGGGGTGTCTTGCTCCTGCTTCGCGGGGCGCTCCGCTTGGAGTCCCCCAGGGGCAGGGACGTCTGTCTGGAGTAGCTTCTGTGTCCATCTCCTGTCTGCCCAGCTCACTTCGCTCCAGAGCCGCCCCCTCAGTACACGGAGACCCCCGACCCCGTTCCCTCCCCGCCCGGTTCCCGTCTGTCACCAGGCCCCAGTTTTCCCACTCTGCGTCCACATCCCGTCCACCTGCGGCCACGCCCGCCCGTCCTGGGCCTCCATCCCGCCCTGCCGGCTGGAGAGTGTGTCCGTGGTGCCCTCTGGGGCGGCCCCGGGGCTGCCTCTCGCCTTCTTCGAGGGCCTGGTCTGCAACGTCCACCCCCTGGGCTGCCCGGGGCCCTCCGCCTGCTGGCCCTCTCCTCGTCAGAGCCCAGCGGGCGCTCTGCTGTTCCGGGCCTGGGAATGCTGTTCCTTCCGCCTGAGCTGCTTTTCCAGCCTCCACTGGAGAGCCCCACCCACGCAGCCCCGTCTGTGGAGAGGAGGAGCGTCCCAACGCCCACACTTTGGCTCTGTGGTGCCAATGTTCCTATCGTTGGCCGCAGGTCGCTGTAACTGTGAGCAGTGCACTGGGGGCCCGGAGCAGGCAGGGCTGGGGTCTCCCTTGCCGGCGGGTGAGACACTGGCCCCAGCTGCCACCAGCAGGCCCCGCCCTGGGCAGAGTCCCTGAAAAGGGGGCCCTTTGCCACCTGTTCTGCCCTCCGCCCGGTGCCAGGTAAAGGTGAATTCATGTGGCACCCTGGGCCACACAGAAACCCAGAGGGTCCACCGATTTCTGGAATATTCCACCTGAGTCCCACTGGACTTGACATGTCTCACTTGGGGAGGGGGAGCAGTCTCGGCCCCATCAGGAGGTGGGAGGCGCCTCCTCTCTTTCCTGGGGGCAGCGCTTGAGACGCCCGGACTCTGCAGGTAAGACACATGCCCCGGACCCCGGCTCCCTCGTGCCTCGGGCCTCAGTCCTGGCATCCCCCTCCCCCGGTGAGGGCCGAGGGGCTGCTGATGTGGGGAGCCCCAGCCCAGGTCAGTGCGCTGCCCCCCCCCGGGGTGACCCGCCGGGGCTCTGAAGGGGAACTGCCCTTGCAGCCCAGGCCCCCCCAGGACTGCCTGGTGAGTAAGAGCTTCTGGGGCACCAGCTCCCCGTGGGAGGCGCTGAACCTCCAAACACCATCACCCGGTCGGCCGCCTCACGCAACCGAGGAAATGCCCCCTCGAGTGGGCAGGACCCCTGTGGCCGGACATCGCGGAGTTATCGATCGCAGTTGTCAGACACTCCACAGTTGGCTGCGGGGTGCCCAGAAGCACGGGCCAGCTGGGTGGAGGAGCAGGCGTCTCCACCCTCCTGGGCCCGGTCTCTCCGGGCGCTCCCGGTCTGCTGCCGCGGCCGCCTCGCCCCGCCCTCGCGGCTACCTCCCCCCTCGCGCCCCCACCCAGGTCTCGCCCACCCGCTGCCGGTCCGTCTCCGTGTCTGCTTCTGTCGGAACCGTTGCGGTCTTAGAACGGAGAGAACCTGATTCCAGAAGTGAGTGGCTCGCTGGGCCGCTCCAGGGCGGCGGAGGTGACAGCACGCGCGCTCGGCCGGGCAGACGCGGGTGTGAAAACAGACCCTGCTCCGGAGCGCGTGCGGCTGAGCCCCCCGGCCCGCCCGCCCCAGCGAAGACCCCCACTCAGCCAGGCCGCCGCGCTGTCCTGGCACCGAAGGCCAGCGACGCTGTGTGGAGGCCTGTGGGGCCGGGGTGTGCAAAGCCGTCTTGAGGGGCCCTGGGGCGCCCCGGAGCGTCAGCACCCCTTCTTGTGTCGGGCGTTCGCCCCCCCGCCGGAGGCGCCACCGCCAGCGCGGGGCCCCGGCGCCCTCCACTTCCGCCGCAGCACCCAGGGGCGCCTTGTGTGGAAGTCGGGGTGGAGAGCGAGCCTTGACGCCCGGGGGCACCCTGTGTCTGTCTCCCCGTGGCGGCTGCACCGGCAGTTCCCGGCCCGGCGCAGGGGGCGGTTAGGCCGCAGGGTGGGAAACCTTTCCGGGAACGGGGCCAAGGCTCGTGTTTCGCTTTGCCACCAGGTGTCCTCCGCGAGTAGGACAGTGTGACGGCGGGGGCTGGGGCGGCCAAAGGGAGCCGGGCGCACTGCCGGCCCTGGGGGTGGGCCTGGGCCGCCTCTGGGGGCGCGCTCAGGGGCCGGTTCACGCCGCCCACTCAGCAGTTGATGTTTTCATGTCTTGAGCAAGTCATTCTATTTAGAATTAAACAAAGAAGCCCTCACCTCGTGTTGACGTCAAAGATAAAAGTCAGTACTCGGGGTGTCTCCCGAGGACGGAGGCGAGCAGACCTTAGGACTTTCGGCACAGGAGTCGCCTTGCTGCGGCGCTGGGCGCAGAGGGCGCCGTGGCCCCGAGGGTGCGCGTGCTCCGGCCTGTGCGGGGCCGGCGCAGCCTCGAGCACCGCCGGGCGCCTTCACCCTCAGAGTCGGCAGCAGCAGCGTTTGAAAATGGCACCGCTCGTGAGTGTGTAACATCCCCAGGGCGGAAGGAACCGTAGCGCGTTGCTGGCGCGATCGCTCCGCGTTACCGAGCAGGTGGCCTGCCAGCGGGGGGCTGCCTCTGGGGCGGGGGCTCCCCACTCCAGCACGCTCTCCTGGGCCCGCACCTCCCAGGCCCCGGGGAATGCGCTTCAGGGGGAGCCCCCTTGCTCCTTCACTGGGGGCAGGAGGAGCCCGCGGGCCTCCATCCAGAGACCCGGAGGCCGCCTGTGCGCAACGCCGCCGGGCTGCCCAGTGTGGGCGGGGGTCGGCTCCCGCGCGGCTTCCTGGCCGAGTCCGCCCAGATGTCTGCAGGCGCAGGCGGGGACCTGTTGCAGCTGGTGCGGGGCAGATGGGCACCTCCGACCGTGTCTGGCGCGGGCACGGCACCCCGAGTTCCTCCTGGGTGCAGCCTCCCAGCCTCCCCAGCGCCGCCTCTCCCGCCTCCACCCCGCCAGGACTCGCCGCCTGTCCGGAGGCTTCTGGAGCGCGCTGGGCGTGCAAGGGGCGGCCAGGGAGGTGGGAGTGAGCGGGGTGGCCAGGGGCTCCCCACCTGGATTCCAGGGGGCTTGGGGCCGCAGCCGCTGTCCCCTCTGCCCCAGGGCATGCGCGTGTGTCTGAGGGTGCTCCGGCCCCCGTGCCCGTGCGGGAGGGGTGGGCCCGGGGAGGCCGGTCCTCAGGAGCAGCGTCCGGCCCCACATCTTCCCCTGGCTCTGGGGGGGTTTGTGCTCGCCGTCTGGAGACCCCGCAGTGACCCCGTGGCGCAGGTACCAGCGCGCGGACCGTCGTGGAGGGCGGGGCCGGCCCGGGTCGGCTGCCGCCCAGATACTGTCACGGCCACATCCCTGGGTGTCACCTTCGAGCTGGTCACACAGGTCTGTCTCCTCCAACCGGGCGCCCAGGAGAGGAGGTCCTGGGGTGCGTGCTCCCCGGGGCCTGCAAGGAGGCCGACTGCGTGCGCGCGTGCGCATGCGCGCTGCTCCCCTGCGGCTGGCCGGGCAGCGCTCAGCGCTGGCCGGGGCTTCTAGGGCTTACCCCGGCCCTGACAGCTTGGTCCTTCGTGGGCTCTCCGTCTGTCCCCTAGAGGCCGAGGCGTGACACCAGAGGCGGGGCAGGCCCTGGGCAGGAGGGCCCGCGTCCCTGCGAGGCCCCTCCCCACTCGGTGCGCTCGGCGCCGTCTCCTCTTGCCCACGGCCCCACGTGAGAGAGATGTGAGGGCCCCTTGGAGTCCACCGTCCTGCCCTCCCAGGAAGGACAGCCGGGCCCCAGGGGCGGCTGCGGGACTCCGTGGACCTCCTGTCCTGAGTGTCCCCGGGCTCGGGGCCAGGCCGAGCGCCCAGTGCACCCAGGGGCGAGAGCCACCGTGCAGGGCTGGTCTTTGCAGACAGACGGGCTCGCTGCGGGAGGTGGGCCGCGGAGCCCCAGGTCCGCCCAGCCCGGGAGCCCCAGTCTTCGGGGTCTGGCTCGGACGCCCGGGATTTGCACCAGCTGGTACCAGGGCGCTTGCTGGGGCGGCGCGAGCACTGGCAGAATAATCCGAGGTGGTGTTTACTGCGTAGTGTAGACGCTGCGCATTCCGTGCACTAAGGGCAGTGTGAGCAGACCGCAGAGCCCCTGAGGCATTCTGAGGAGGTGGGGGCCTGTACATAACCCGGTGCACCCCGTCTTTGGGGAGCCCGCGCGCCGCTCACCTGAGGTCGCCCCGCACACCTTCAGCGCGCAGCGCCCCAGTCACGCAGACCGTGGTGACGGCAATGCCGCTGGGGAAAGAAACCTTGAAATGGTGTAAAAAAACAAACCCCAGTGGAAGGCTAGTGGGGAAGGAGGCCCCCGGGCCGAGGCCCCCCCGCCAATCTGTGAGCAGCTGGGGCCGGGCGAGCCCCAGCTCCCAGCACCCGCCCGGGAAGGCCAGGGCCGGCCAGCCGCTGTGTCATGGCATCTGTCCGGGCCTCCCGGGGAGGAGAAACCCCCCCCTTTCGCGGGCTTCCCTGAAGACCTGGGTGGTGCCCATTTAAGAGCGACTCTGATTTCCCGCAGTAAGCCAGGGAGGGCTCCCGTGGGCCGTGACGCGCGGCAGAGGCCCGCCGGGCGTGGACGAGGCCGCCTTTGCAACCTCGGGCTCGGCTGGGGCGCGGCGGAATTCCCGGGACCTCTGTCCACGGGCGCCGCCCCCTGGGCGGGGCGGGCGGAGGGGCGGGCCGTCGGGGCGGGCGGGGCTCGGGCTGGAGCGGTACCTGGGCGAGGCGCACACCAGAGCGCACGTTGCCCCGCGGAGCGCGCCTGCGAGTCGGCGCCCCTGCCCGGCGTCCGGCCGTTTCCCCGGGAGCCGCCGCGCGGCGGTGCAAGGCCCGGCCGGCAGCCCTGACTGAGCGCAGAGCAAGTCCGCCACCCGAGGATCCGGGGCGCACGACACTTGCAGGGGCGCGGCGGCGCGGACTTTGTGAGCCCGAAGGAAGTTGAGCCTCGCTGGGGGACTTAGGCATCTCGGGCCGCCGGGGCCGTGCGCGGGGCGGCGCGGGCGCGGGCCATGCGGGGCAGCCGCCGCCGCCGCCGGTGAGCGCCTCATCGCCCGCTGTCCCGGGCCGCTGTGCCGCCGCCGGGAGGGCGCGGGCAGCGAGGCCGAGTGACCGCGCCGTGACCCGCCCGGCACTGATTCACCAGAGGAGAGCGGCCTCCTGGGACGCACCTGGCCCGGAGACCTGCGTGGGGGCGTGGGGCCGCGGTCACCCCCTTCGGCCACTGCAGCCCGGGCAGCCCGGGCGCCCCGGACGAACATGCGCGAGAAGGACTGAGGCCGGCCCGGGAAGCTAGCCCGCCGGGAGGTGGCGGGACTGCCCGCGCCAAGGGCCACAGCGGCCGCGCTCCGGCCTCGTTCCCCGCCCCACGCCTCGCGGGCCCGCGGGGCCGGCCCGGCCGGACGGGGATGCCGGGGCGCAGGGCGCAGTGGCTGTGCTGGTGGTGGGGACTGCTGTGCGGCTGCTGCGGGCCCCCACTGCTGCGGCCACCCCTGCCCGTCGCCGCCACCGCGGCCGGGGGGGCGCCGCTGGGGGACGGCGGGAGCCGGGGCCGCGCCGAGCCGCCGCCGCCCTCCTCCGGCTTCCTCTACCGGCGGCTCAAGACGCACGAGAAGCGGGAGATGCAGAAGGAGATCCTCTCGGTGCTGGGGCTCCCGCACCGGCCCCGGCCCCTGCACGGGCTGCTGCCGCCACCGCCCCCCGCGCTCCCGCAGTCTCGCGGGGAACCCCCTCCTGGGGGACTGAAGTCCGCGCCCCTCTTCATGCTGGATCTGTACAACAGCCTCGCGGCCGCTGCCGACGAAGACCCGGCGTCGGGCGAGGCGAGGCGGGCGCCAGGGGCCCGCGGAGGGGCCGGAGCGCCCCAGCCCCGGCGGCCGCCCCCCGGCCCTGCGCACCCCTTTCACCGTGAGAGCCTCCTGCCGCCGGGGCCCGCCCTGCCCAGCGCGCAGGACAGCGCCTTCCTCAGCGACGCCGACATGGTCATGAGCTTCGTGAACCTGGGTAAGGACTTGGGGTGCTGCGCGGCAAGGACCCCTCCCTCCAGCCTCGGCCGGGGTGGGCGTGGACGGGCGGGGAGGCCGGACCCGTGCGCTGGGCTCCCAGGGCGGTGCGCCCCCAGCACCCCGGGCTGGCTGAGTGCGGAGGCGGGAGGGGGTGGGGAGAGGGGGCGTCTTCACTGGGGTCCCGAACGCGTCGCCCCTGTTCCCGTTGGTACCGCCTCGGGCCACCACGGTCACTTGCGGGCAGCCTGGGAAGACGCGCCCTGCCCTCGGCCACCCTGGCGGCTGTGCCCGGCGTCCCGCTCTGCGTGCGGGCTTCCCAGCCAAGACTTGGAGGGGCTGGCCGAGGCTGCCGCGAACTTGGGAAACTTAAGGTGCTGGAGTCCAGGGGTCTCCTCGGCCCAGGGGAGCGGGGCTGGCGGGGGAAGGCCAGGGAAGACGAGTCAGTCTGGCCGGCCGGGCTCGCGCGGTTTTGGGGCCGGGTCCCGAGCCCGGCGGGAGTCACCCACCCAGTGAGCGCTCGCTTCGGGCCGTGCCCCCAAAGGCTGACTTTGCGACGGAAACTGCCCAGGCGCAGGGGCGGAGAGAGGGTGCGCAGCCGGCCGGAGCCAGGCCGGTCTGAGCCGGTTGCCAGGCGACAGAGTGGAAATTCAAGGGCGGCTAAATCGGGCTCCGCCACAAACCTGTGGCCAGCGGCCGGCTGGGAGCCGGCCTTCCCCTGAGTTTTCCCACTTGCAAAGGAGGGCCTGGGAAGAGACTTTCCAGAATCGGGGTGCACTGCTCTTCATCCCTGCGCCGACAGAGGGGCACCGTCTGGGCCGGGAGAAGTGGGTGCCCCCCACTCCGCCCCCCGTGGGCCGTCAGGCAGAGGGGCAGGGGTCTTTTGCAGAACTCCTGTCCTGGGCGCGTGTGGGGACTCTACCCTAGCCCAAAGGTGGGTTAGACCCTCCCCGGGGGCGCGCATCTCCAGGTTCCTGCTCCCCCCAAGATTCTGTTTGTCTTGGGGGGGGCAGCGTTTATTTGAATGATTCCCATATAAAAATACTTGTGTGTTTGTTCCTTTGCAAGCTCATCGGGGAGATGGTTCCCAACTCGGCTGGCTTTGGGGGAGGAGGGGAGGGGGCTGGAGGAGGAGCAGTGCCAGGCTTCCCAGAAATCCTCATGGGAAATGCGCGAACCCGACTCTCACAGGGGGAGGCTCAGGCCAGCCCGGCAATGCCAGGGGTTCTTGCCCGACAGGAATCCTCGTGGCTTACCGAGCCAAACCCAGGGTGCGGCCACTGCCAGGGGGTGTTCTCGGGACATTCTGCAGCCAGACACTGGCTGGGGGCGTGGTGCAGAGACCACTGGACTGCCTCAGCCCCACCTCCGCCCTCTCCCTCCCCCACCCCCAGGTTTCCACTTCGGCCTCAGGGACGGCTTTATGGCCTCTTGGGGATCATCCCAGCCTGGTCCCAGTCCAGCCTGGACCCAGTCCAGGAAGAAGGTGCTTCTTCACGGGGAGTCACGTGCCCCGAAGCAGGTCCTGTTCTGGGACCACACTTAGCCTGGGCTGCCCATTAGCACCACCTGGGGACACAAGAACTTGGGGTGCTCTGGCACTTTTAAAGTGACTTGGAGTTTGCTGTACCCCTGGGGTGCCGCGGTCTGCCCAGGCGCCTGGTGGGACTCCCTGCCCGGTGAGGGCCTCGGCTGCTGCTCCGGGCATATCATGGTCACCTGCGGGCGCTTGACGGGCCAGCAGGGCCCAGGTGCGCCCAGCAGGCACGGGCGGAAACCAGCGTTGGCCTGTTCAGGACCCCCGGTCACCCCCTTTTGGGACCTGGCTAGACGGGGCTCGAAATCGGCAGAGGCGGCTTGAGGCCAGTCAGGATTGTCCGCGCCGCGTGGCTTGCGTGTGCTCTGGCCTCCGGTACGCTCGGCCCCCCTCCGCACCTGCTGCACGCTGGACGCCAAGACCCGTGCTCAGCCCAGGGCGTGAGCGAGGACCCCGGGAGATTACACTGTGCAGGGGGACTTTTAAAGACCAGGAAGAGAGAAAGACTTTTGGGTGACCAAGAGAACTCACCCGAGTGGATGCTCAGGCCCCACGGATGGGCCGGGTGGAGACAGGCTCCTGGGGAGGGGGTGCTGCCCCGAGGCGCCCAGCCCGTTCATCCCGACGGCTGCTGGCTTCTGGGGGCGCAGCTCGGCCGGCAAGGAGCACCCTCGCCCTCTGCATGCCCCACCTGTCAGCAGCCTGTCACCTTCCTTCAGCGGCACGAGGGGGAGTTCGTGGAGGCCTCGGGGGCCAGGCCGCCCGGGCTGAGGCTGGGGTGCTGCTTCTGAAGGAGGGCTGGCCGTGCACCGGGGGTTCCGTGCTAGGATGCAGGGGGAACTCAGGTGTCCCCATCTTAGTTGGGCGCAGCGTCACCCACCTGGTCAAGCGCCCGCCCAGAGGCGCGTCCAGCCCCGGGGTAAGGCGTGAGTGGAAAGTGTGAGGGGAAGCATCGTGCTCTGAACAGCTTCCCGGGCGGCCACCGTCCACTCAGGAAACACACTCATAACCCCTAGCCCGCGTGGACAGGCTGGTGGGGGCGGGGGGGGGGGAGGGGGGAGAGGGCGCCCTGCTGGGTGCCCCCTGCAGGCTGGAGCCCGGTGACCCGCACTCGCCGCGGCCTCGGCGGGGTTTTCTGTTTGTTTTCTCGTGTGAGAAATGTCTTGGCAGCCGCGGAGGCGAGCCTGCCAGCTGGGTGACCTTGGCGAGGGCGCCCGGAATAGCCTTCCCCGCGGCTGGAATGCACCTTGGGGAGGTTGTCTGTGTCAGCCGCGCTGCAGACATCCCCGCCGCACCCCCTTCATTTCCTTGGTTTCACTTATCAGGAGTGTTTTTCTTTTGAAACTTGCTTACTCACGTGTGCGCTGGCGCTGGAGGAGGTCAGTCTCCGAAACCGCCCCCCCCCCACCGCCGGGCCCCACGTGCCAGCACAGTGAGGCGCTGGACAGAGACGGGCTGCGGGGGCACAGCCCGCATTTGACACGTCGTGCCCCCAAAGGCCTGGTCACCCAGAGGCGGCACGCGGGCGCTGCCCGCGCTGGAAGGGGGCGCACAGGCTCCTGCCCTGGCGGCTGTGTCGGTGGCGGCCGGAGCGTGCCGGCTGCCCACGTGCGTGTGTACAGCGTTTGGGCCGCGCATGCGCAGTGCCGGTGTCTTCAAACTCCGCACTTTGCGCCCCATTTTATCTTGAGTCAATGAGGTGTTGAGCTGCAGGTGCTTCACCAGAGTGAAACGGCTCCAGGTGCGTTCCGAAGGACGTCGGTGAGGGCGTGGACAAGAATCGAGAAACTTACCGCGCTGAAATGCCGGCGCCCTTCTAGCAGAGTTCCCTTTGGGAAACGTAAGTCAGAAGAAAAACGGGGTCCGCCCGTCTATCTCTGGCCTGTGCTCCGGAGGGCGCTCAGAGAGCAAAGCCGAGCCTGTGAGTCTCTCTGCGAACGTGGTTTGGAGAGTTGGGTTGCAACAGTGCGGTCCAAAGGAGGGGTGCTTTTATTGATGGGTCACTAAGCAGCAAAGGGGGCATCCTCAGACAGAGCTGGTGACACCCAGCGGGTCTGAGCAAAATATGCCACGTTAAGTCCCCAGGCCGGCGGAGGGGCTGTGGGGTGTCTCCGCGCGCTCTGGCCGTGCTGAGTCACGGCCGGTTCCTCCACGGAGGCCTCGAGCGGCTGCCGGAAGGACTCCCGGCGCTGCACAGCTGATAGCGGCCCAGAACACCCACTCAGCCCTTTGTTCGGCACGCGATGACACCCCGGCTCCGTGTCCTCTGCGAGCCCCTGCGCTGGGCTTTCAGACGCGCATTCCGCTTCCTGTGGGGCCAGCCCGGTATCCCCGGGGCGGGGGGCCGCTGGCGGCTCCTCTTCCTGTGTTCCTGCTCGGGGAGGGCCGGGCTCCTGCTGTCCTCCCTCTGCCCAGCCGCTGCCACTGCCCCCGCGTTTGTCCTCTCCCGTGCCGTCCCCTCTGCTCCCAGCCTGGCCTCCCTCCCTCTCGCACCCCGCTCTTGGAAGCTGGGAGCCTCGTGCTCCCCGAGCCCTGTACTCCCCATTGCCCCATCCTCCCTGGGGCCCGTGCTCCCCATTGCCCCGTGCTCCCCGGGCCTCGTGCTCCCCGGGCCCCATGCTCCCCATTGCCCTGTCCTCCCCGGGGCCTGTGCTCCTCATTGCCCCATGCTCCCCGGGCCCTGTGTTCCCCATTGCCCCGTGCTCGCCGGGCCCCGTGCTCCCTGAGCAGGTGAAGACCCGGCCGTCAGCTCCTCCCCCGGGCGAGGACCCCCTGAGGTCCTCGGACTCCCCACTCCCCTCCCCACTGCCGCAGGCGCTGTCCGCGGCCCCGCCCTCTGCACGCACAGGCATGCATGTGCGTGTGCTTGCCGCGGATGGATACGTGTGTGCATGCACGCGCTGCGTGTCGCCTGTGCGCATGCCCAGCTGCAGGCACTGACAGGAAGCTGGGTCCCCGTAGACGGTGTCGCACGAGCCAGCGCCCCAGGCCTGTGGGGTGTCAGAGCCCCCGACGGCGGCTGCGTCCTGGAGCGCTGTGCCCTGCGGGCCGTGGGTGGGCGCATGGAGCCTGGCAGGGTGCAGGCCCCAGACCCCGCTGGGGCGTCTGGGGTTGGGGTTTCCTAGTGGGCCCTCGGACCCCGCCGTCCGTGGGGCGTCCTGGCTTGGCCGGCGGGTGCCCGGCGCTGTGTTCACCCCACACTGAGCCCTGCGGTGAGCTGCCATTGTTCCAGGGGCCCCACCTGCTTCCTGCCCTCCCCGCCCTGCCAGCCCGTCCCGGCAGATGGTGTGTGCTGCCGCAGCCCCCCCTGGGGCCCAGGGCGCCCCACCCCACGGGGACACCCCGGCCGCAGATGCCCCTCCAGGCCCTCCCAGAACGAGGCTGGCGGCCGGGGCAGAGCTGCCCCTGCTCGGCCGCCCTCGCCTTCGGGTTGTCTTCTGCCAGGGAGCGGCAGGTGGGGGCGCGGGCAGCCGCCCGCTGACCCCTGGCGCCCGCCTCATCCCCCCGTGGACGCTGCTGCGCTTGCCCTTTTCACCTCGTCCAGACCGCGCCGCCGCCGCCATCTGCCCGGTGATTGTGTCTGCGGCCCGGCTTCCTGACGCTCGGCCTTATCGCGGCTGCTGCTGTGCTGATTAGCCGGCTTCCGGGGCCGGCCTTGCTTTAATCTCCCACCCGGTGCTTCCCCTCCCTCCCAGTCGACGCTGGCCCAGCCTCACGCCCAGGACCGACCGGTGTCGGCGGCCGCGACGGGCCCCAGGCCTGCGCGGTGTCCGCCCGGCCCGGCCGGGACGCGTCCACGTGCGCGCGGTGGCCAGACGCTGGGCGCCTTCTTGAAAAGAATTCCCTTTAGAGCAGCGGGGTGGACGCACCGGCGGCCGTCCCCACGGGCCCGCCTGGCGGGCGGCTGCAGGTCGGGTGGCCGCGTCCACCGCCGAAGGGCCCGGGGCCGCCTGGGCCGAGCCACACCCTGAGCCAGGAAACCGGTGGCCGCGCGGTGGCCGCGCTGAGGCCGCGGTGCCGCTTGGGGGCTGGGGTCCTGCCGCGGCGCAGCCCCTCCGCTCTGCCGCGGCCTTGCCAGGGCGCAGGGTGAGACCCGGAGGCCCGTGAGGCGGTGCTCGGCTTGGGCTGCCGCTCGCGTGCCCGCTGCCCGCTGCCCGCTGCCCGCTGCCCGCTGCGCGCTGCCTCCACGGCGCCCAGGTCTGCGCGGCTCTGCGGCCGAGGGGGCGGCGGCGGAGGAGCCGGAAGCAGGACTCCAGTGCTTGGGGATTGCTGAAATTCGGGGGCTTTGGGGGGCTGTATGTTCTTCCCTGGAGATTTATGGGCAGTGTGACACAGTGAGTGCGGCTTGGTGGCCACGCGCACGTCGCCGTCCCCGCGGCCGTGGGGCCAGCTGGGTCCGCAGAGGCGTCCCCGGGAGGCTGCTGCAGCGGGTGAGGCTGAGTTAGCGGCGCTGCGGCTCCTGGGCCCCGTGAGGGGGCGGGCGGCGGGCGCTGTGTGGGCGGCAGGTGCAGCGCAGCACCCGGGACTCGAACGTGCTTTAGAACAAATCCTTGAGCTCTTGTGTTTCTTGACAGACACGGCGCAGGGGAGATCTCGCGAGGTCGCCCCACGGTGGCGGCGGGGCGCATTCTCACGGGATTCTGGCACTTTCCCTCGGCCCCCCAGGCCACAGGGGGGGTGCGCGTGGGCTGTGCCATGCGGCCCGAGAGCTCGCCCAGCTCGGGTTAGCCCCTGCTGGCTTCTGCCCGCCTCCCTGGCCCACAGGCTGTCAGCCGCCACCACAGGCAGGATCTTGGGGGGGACTGGGGGGGCAGAGAGCGAGAGCCGGGCACCCTCAGCTGAAGATGTTTGGAGCGTGGAGTTCCTGCCAGGGGCCCTGGAAAAGATCTTTGCTTTTTTTTTTTTTAATTATTTTTATTTATTTTTAAAGATTTATTTATGCATCCAAGCTGCAGTGCAGGCCAGAGCTGTGGGGGCGGCGAGAGGGTTCACCAGAGACGGAGTGGGGAGCAGAACGGGCAGATCTACGGAAACACACTGCCGAGGGGAGCAGCGGGGCAGGCAGGGGAGGTCTGCCGCGCCATGTGGGAATCTACCCAGGCGGGCATCGCTGCTGCCGACAGCTCCACAGTGCAGCGCTCAATCGCTGCGCCGCTGGGAATGCCCCTTAAATTATTATTGTTCATATCGTTTACATTACTGCGTATTTCCCACCACCCATGCACCCATGAGCCTTCACCAGAGTCCCTTGTGCTCTTTTCGCCCCATTTTGAGCCCTCCCCCTCCCCCTCCCTCAGGCCTTTGCATTTCTAAGGAGTCTGTTTGGGGCCAGCTTTGGGCTGCCCCTCGGGCTGGGGCAGGGGTTTGACCACATCGCTCCCACGCTTGTCTTCAGACGGTGCCCTCGGTGGTCTGCAGACTCCGCCACGTCCTTTCTGTGCGCCCTCATGTGTTCCCGGGTGGGTGCAGCGTCGCTGACTTCCTGACCCCGCTTGGCCCCTCAGCCCTGTGGTTCACAGCACGCGGGGACCCCCGGGGGGCGTGGCTGGCTTGGGGAGGGGTGAGTCGATTCGCAGCCCCGCGGGGGCGGGGGCACCCGAGCACCAGGAAGGCCGAGGGCGCAGCGCTAGCCTTCACCCTGCTCCCACGCTGGTCTGGCTGGCCGGCTGCTGGCCCAGCTGTGCCGTCCCCTGAGAACCGCGCGCGTCGGCCAGCGTAGTGCTTTCCCGAGTGTTTCACGGAACACACTGCTTTTCCAGAATGTTCCGAAGACGTGGAGGAAGTGCCTCGGTCTAGCGGCGTCCTTGGAAATCTCGGGCTGCTTGTGCGTCCCGGCCCTGGCAGGCCCTGCACGGAGGGGGCTGCTGATTTGTCTTCAGAGGGTTTTATTTTTAAACTTTGTATCCCCCTTTTTGCTGAGACATCGCTCCCCCCAGGTCTCCCCCTGGCCCTTTGTTCAGCTCTGGGGAGCCAGGGGCTGGACCCCAAGGCCTCTGTGCCCCAAGTACACCCCCATCCTTCCCTGGGCTTCTGGGGTGGGTGGGGGCTGGGCCCTGGTTGCCTTCCCTGCGCCCCTGCTCCAGCCCCTGCTCCCCGCCCCCGCAGGGTCCGGGCCCGCCCCCCCCCCCACTCCTGAGGCCTCGCTGGCACCTGCAGGGCTGCTGAGTCGCCCCAGCTCAGCCCCACTTCCCTGCATGCAGTGCCCCCTGTTGAAAACACCTGCGGGGGGGCCCCTTCCCTGGCTGGACCCTACTTCTGCCGCCTGGCTTTCCCTGGAGCGCACCCCAGGCTGGCTGTGCAGGACCTGCCCCTCAGGCCCGCCGGGGCGTCTGGCCGAGTCTTTGTAACTTGCCACGAGACTTTGTAACTTAGGTGCCCTCCTGAAGTCTGAGGGGCAGAACCCCCTGTTTGAAGCGTGGGCAAGCGTGGGCGTCAGTAAATCGGGGCGTCAGTAAATCGGGGCATCAGTAAATCAGGGCATCAGTAAATCAGGGCATCAGTAAATCGGGGCGTCAGTAAATCAGGGCGTCAGTAAATCAGGGCATTAGTAAATCGGGGCGTCAGTAAATGGGGCAAGCAGCGCCGAGTCTGTTACAGGATGGAGGGAGGCCTCGGAGGTGGGAGCAGGGTGTTCTCTCCCCACAGACGGCTTGGAGTTTACGTGGGAGCTGTGAGTCGCTGAACAAGTCGGGGTGCCGCGGGCGCCGGGGCGGGCGGGGCCGGGCTTGGCCAGCCCCCTGGTCTGGGGAGCGCCCTGGGCTCGCCCCCTTTGCCTGGCCCCCCTCCTTGGGGGTCGAGAGGCTGCTTCGCCCACAGGCGGCAGGATCCTGGAGGGGGCGTGGCTGCTGCACCCCCTCGGCTGCCGGGACCCCTTGCTCAGTGCCCCCCCCCGCGCGCCTGCGTGTGGGGACCTTTCCCTCCTCGAAGCCCCGCGAAGCCGGCGCCCTGGAGGGCCGAGCTGCCCAGTCCTCGCGGGCCCTGTGGCTGCGGCGCCCCCAAGCCTACGCCGGTGTCTCGCTGTGTCCACCCACGGCGCGGACCCTGCTGTGGCGCCTGCTGAGACCGCCTGGGCCTCCTGGCGGCGGTCGGCTCCCGTCGCCCTCTCCCCTCCGGCCCGGGCGTAGACGCAGCAGCAGGCAGGGCTGCCGCTCCTCTTGGGGGCTGCGGGGCGGCGGGCGGCACGGCTGGCTCCTGCCCTTAGCACACTCGTGGACGGGATGGAGGGTCCGGGTTCTGCCCCCTGGAGAGGGCGCTAGCCCGGGGAGCGCACGCACGTCGACTCCGAGCCCCGCCAGCCTGCCCCAGCTGGCGCCCCCAGACGTCCTGAGCTTGCACAGAAATCCCGTCCCCCGGGGAAGCAAGGACTGGGCTCGGGTAGGGCTGGGCCTCGCGAAGGGCCGGCTCCTTGCTCGCCCGGCTGTCCCGCGAGGCAGAGCCTGGCCTGAGCGGCCACACCTCTCCGACCAGCGACAGCCACTTGGGAACCGGTCGGGGGCGACCGAGCTTTGGGGACTTCTCCCTTCCTGCCCTCCCCGGTCTGCAGCCCGCCCTGCCCGCCCGCTGAGACTGCCAGGCTGCTCTCCGAGCCTGCCCCCTCCCCCCTGCTGCGCCCTGCTGTCCGGCTGCCGCGCCGGGGACCTGAAGCCAGCAGGAGCCCCCCTGCGGTTGGGGGAGCCCCCAGAGGCTGGGGGAGCCCTCCCTGAGGCTGGGCGCCCACCCTCCTGCCAGGCTCAGGACAGGCTCCGCAGCACAGGCTGGGGCGGGCGAGGGAAAGGGGCGCAGCGGCCCAGGCTGGCAGGAGGGGCCCGGGCAGCAGGGGACGGATCTCCGGTCTCCTGGGCCACAGGGAGCCTTTGAGCACTGAAGCCGGCAGCGGCGCAGGTGGAGGTGGGCTGGGACCCTCCCCCGAGGCCCTTTGGGGGGTGCAGGGGGGTGCAGGGGGCTCAGCTGGCTCCCAGAGTGTGGCTCCTCGGGTACGGGGCGGTGAGGCAGATCCGCAGGCCGCCGGAGCAGGCCCTGGGTGCTGGCAGCGACAGGTGCCCGCCCGTAGCTCCTGGGCACCTGCAGGTGTGGACGGGGCAGCTAGGACCTGGACAGACGCCCCTTCCCTCTGGGCTGCCCCCCAGCCTGCAGGACACCAGCTCTGGCTCCTGGGGCGCAGGCTACAGACCGGAGGTCTCACCCTTCTCCCCCTCACTCCGCACCCCAGCACGTCAGCAAGGGGAGGTGGGGACCGTGGATTCACGTCTGTTAGTGCCGCTCGGGGTTACTTTTTTATTATTTTTTTTTAAAGATTTATTTATTTATGCATACAAGCTGGGGTACAGGCCAGAGGCGTGGGGCGGCGAGAGGGTCCACCAGAGACAGAGTGGGGAGCAGAACAGGCAGATCGAAACACACTGCTGGGCCTCCCCGGTGGCACAGCGGTTAAGCGCTGCGCTGTGGAGCTGTCGGCAGCGGGGACGCGAGTTCGACGCCCGGCCGGGGAGAATCCCACATGGCGCGGCAGACCTCTCCTGCCTCGCCCACTGCTCCCCTCAGCAGTGTATTTCTGATCTGCCTGTTCTGCTCCCCACTCTGTCTCTGGTGAACCCTCTCGCCGCCCCACGCCTCTGGCCTGTACC
>PVIJ01018832.1:0-10892 GCA_004024925.1 Scalopus aquaticus
GGAGGGGAGGAAAAGGGCACAAAATGGAATAGAAAAGAACACAAGGGACCATGGAGATGGATCACGGGTGAATTGATGGTGGGCTACCCAAGGGGAATACAAAATGTAAAAGATATAAATAACAATAAAAATATATATTTATTTTTTTTTAAAAAAGAAAGAAATTAACAAACCTGAAAAAAAAAGATTTATATGCACCTATGTACATAGTCACAATTGCCAAGTCATGGAACCAAGCTAAGTGCCTCCCAAAAGATGTATGGATAAAGAAATTGTGGAATACATACTCAATGGAATATTACACAGCTGCGAAAATGATGAAAAGTGTCTTTGTGGACAAAATGGATGGACCTTAAGATGATTATATTAAGTGTAATAAGTCACAAAGTGAAAGGCAGGTATCAGGTCATCTGTGGAATACAAATAACCAAAAAAAAAAAAATACACAGGCAAAATACAGCAGGAATAACTCTTGACTTAGTATAAGAATTTAATGGTTACCAGAGGAAATAGCTGGGAGAGAGAGAGAGGAGGCATGAGCATGAGTGGTTTAGTGGATGGTGAGTGCAGCATGTGCACATAATAGAAGAGCAAAAGTATAACCCCAACATTAAATAACCAATTACCAGTCTATCGCTAAACATAATGTACATGTGCTATTGGAGCAGGTCTCCTTTTGAAGAGAGGAGGTTCTCTGAGGAAAATGAACCCATTTGAGGACTCCAGGGACAAACTGTTTCAACCCCAAGTTGCTGGGTTGTCTGGTGCAAAGTCTAAATATCTTGCATTTGTTGTCTGCACACCAAGTTACTGATATTAACATGCAGATGCATTCTTAATGACACTAAAGCCATCTCATCTAAGGGGTAACATTTTCTTATTGTCCTTGTAATTAAAAAATGGCAATTGCTAGTCATTAAAACAGGAAAGTAGATAAATAGTTGCGATAATTACCCCATTTTTCTCTTCAGAGAAAACAGCAATACTGTATGTAGTCATTTTCGATAAATATAGAAAATAAGTAATTATTGCTGGAGCTATTCATTATGAATCTTTATTCCCAGTCTCACTTCTGTAAACACCATTCATTGTTTAAAATCACCATTTTGAAAGAGCAAGCCTAGCTTCTCATTACCAGCTGTTGGGCACCCCCTTGGACGGAGAGGAGGGAGCACATGGGTCAGTCTGGATAGTTAGCTGGTTGTCTCGGAGCAGAGGGTAAAAATAAGTTTGAAAAGAGGGTCTCTTCCAACGTGGAAAAAGCCACAAAGAGCAAGAAAAGGCTAGCATGTTTCTCCACCTACCAGCCAGGGGCGGCTATAGGTTCGGGATCTAATTAAGAAATGTGCAGGGGGAAATAGCTTGGGGGTGGACAGGGAATCCGCTCAGCCCACAAATGCTTCTTTCATATCTAACCTTGATTGAACCACGCTTCGCAGCAAGTCCAGCCCTGATGGAAAATAAATTCCACTGAATTCGAATGGAGCCATTAATGTCTCCCTTCTCAGGTCCTGAAACATTCATTTGCTTTAAAACACACACACTCATCTCAGTTCTATTAGGAGGCAGAGCCAGCTTTTAGTTTGGAGTGAGATTTATCTCTGCCACACTGTCCTCTTGCCAGCCTGCTCCTGTCCTCCTCCAGCGGGGCTGACTGCTAGGAGAGGGGAGAAGGGACAGGGCAGGGGAGGGGGCACCTGGGGGGCTCCACTCCTCCCTAGTTAGTGGGCAGAGCCTTAGCAGCACCCCAAGGTGCTAAGTCATGAGCAATCCAAATTCTTTCTTCCTGCCACAGCTCACTTTTTGGTCTGAAGAAATCATACTCCCACTGACTGGAGAAAGATTATTGCTGCAATAACAGATGAGTGTTGAAATGCTGGCTCTGGTTTTACGCAAGCCTCCTCCGTCCCTGGGCCTCGGTTCCTTAATCCATTTGGAAGGTGGGTTGGACCAGTCGGGCCCAGGGAACACTTTCCCGGGATGTTCTGGGTGATCACAGTGGCCAGGACCCCCACTGTGATGGGTGCTGGCAGGGATGTGGGGTGCTTGGCAATGCTCGGAACATCTTGCACAAGAGAACTATCCCACATCCCACACGACTTTCAAAGATTCTGTGGCACATTCCTGCCCCTCTGTGATCTTCTGGGGTCACTCTGCTCCTCCAGATTTGACTTTCCTCATCTTTGGCTCAGGAGTATGGTTCTCTAGACTTGTTGGGCTAGTATAGAAGTCAGGGAGAGTGATTTAAGTAAAAGTGTTCATTCACAACAAATATTTGTTATTTGTCATTATGAACTATATGCCAGGTACTGTGTGGGGTGCTGGGGTCCTCTCATTGCATCAGACACAGGTATTGTCTGCAGGGTATTTAAATCTGCAATGCTGGAACAGATGTCACAGCTCCCCCCAACCCCCATCACCAATACCCAACCTCCGTTTACTGGTTTCCCATTAGGGACCAGGCACTGAGCTACTGCTGCAGATTCTGAAGGGAATAAGACAGACCCTCGTCTTATCACTTGGGGTGATAACCAAGTAAACTAATGTAGTCACATGAAGCAGCCAGATAAACCCTGTTGTGCAGGTGTGCTCGCTACAAGCTGAGAACTATCATTCACCTTGCATTTAGCAGGATGCTGCTTTACACACACGACATCATTTTAGCCTTCAGCCTCAGAAAGTAAGTCAGCATAGAGCGCCCGTGCTGCCATTTTGGTTATCACCATTTCCGCCTAACACTTGTTCTGTTTATTTGGTATCTTTCTTGAACCAACTCACAAGACTAAACCTAAAGTAATAATCTCTGAAATCATAAGCTAATGAGGTATTTTATGTATCTACGTATACACACACACACACTTCTTTCTGATGTTTATAGAACGTGTAACAAATCAAAATTGTAAACTTTGAATATTACCCAAACGATCCTGTGTTTCAGATGTTAGGAAATACTGGGTCTGTGAGTCAGAGTGAGAAATGCCAGTGGCTATAGTAACAGCAAGGTCAAGGTCTATTGGTGGCTCACAATCCAGTGTAGGTAGTTGCGGGGGTGGGGAGTCTCCACAAAGTCACTCTGGCTATTTCCAGCTGAAGCTTCCATCATCCCCTGGAGCCCCGGGGGATCCTCTGGATTCTCTGTATCCAGCTGGCAGGTGAGGGAAGAGACAGCCTCATGTACCATTGGTCAGAATGTCTCACATGACCTCACCTCACAGCAGGGGATTTTGGGATATGTCATTTGCCCATGGACCCAAGAAGAAAGAGAACAGTTTTAGTGAAAGTTTAACACAGTCCCTGCCACACCGAGGTAAGAATTCCTACTTTGAAATGGTAAGGTGAACATTTTCACTGTCCAAATGAGGAAACAGAGGATTAAACAAAGTAAATCCCCAGGTCTCTCAGACACCTGTCCCAACCAGACTGAGTTGCAAACACCCGCTCCATGCCACAGGTCTCCCTCAGCTCTGCTCCACTCAGAGCTCACTCCTGACTCCAGAGTCCTCACCTCACAGAATCCCACAGGCAACTCTCAGAAACATGTCCTGAACCCAGCACCGTATCTCCCCACACCCCCAGCCTGGTCAACCACTCCTTCCGAATTTCCTGTTCAAATAAATGAATTCGCTGACTAAGCCAGAAAACTAGCCCTTATCCTACAACTTTCCTGTCTCGGTTAGAATGCTTATAACTGAGAGTTACAGAAAACCCACCTCAAAATGGCTTAAACCATTAGGAACAATTCTATCGCATATAAAAACAAGCCCTCAAATGTGGCTGCTCTCGGGTTGGTTAATGTGGTGATTCACCCTTAGCAGCAAACACCCGAGGTCTTCTGTCTTTCCACTCAGCCCTCCTCAGCCTATTGGCTCCATTTCTTAAACTGACTCCCTATGTAATCCTAAGATTGCTTCCCTGGTGCCAGATAAGAAGCTGATATCAATGTCCAGAAGCAGACAAGGAAAATTTCCCCTCAATATGTTTTTCTAAACAGCAAAGAAACCTTTCACAGAGGTGGCGCTTCCTTCACATCTCATGGCCAGATTGTGTCACGTGCCCACTCCTCAGCCCCTGTGGGGCAGAGGGAATGGAATCATCACAATGGCTGAGATTAAAGATTCACCTCTGGGGATCATGTGGAGACCCAGCCTCTCTTGTTGAACTAGCCACCTGATACTAGAACCAAAATGGTGCTCTTTGGCCAAGAAAGGTGACTAGCAAATGAGCAGCATGGAGTTCTGCAGAGTCCTTGCCAACAGCCAACCAATCACCACAGTCCACGGATTTTGCTTCCTTCATTTCTCTGGGCCCCATGCCTTACCTGGGATCTCCATCTGAGCTGTCACAATTCCAAGCCTCCCTGGGCTGGGCAAACATCTACTGACAGTGAATAACAATGTTAATGTGTAAATAAGTCTGTCTCAAATGTTAAAAATCAAACATTCTTTCTCTTTAATGGTTTGTACTATCAAATTGTGTCACAAAATCTTTCCTTATGGAGAGATAAAGATTAACTTTATCCCACTTTTTGTGCAGACTGTAAAAAAACTAAATTCTAAAAGTGAGACCTCAGAATTAATGGGTTGAAACTATATTTGATGTTCTTAGTTTCTAGAAATAATCACGACTGAAATGATTATAGAATCTGATTTTTTTATATTAGTGTATAACACAGTGTAGGTTCCAAGATTGTCCAGATTGTTCCAGATTGTTCCAAATGTCTACTTACTATCCACCATGAACCATCAGCCACTTTTACTCATTCCCTCCCTTCTAGAAAATTTTAAAATGAATTAACTTTTCTAAGAGTGGTTCCTGGAAGAATATTTATGTGATCTATATTGTTCACTAACCACCATTTGACAAATTCACAGAAACAAAAGCATGTGTGTGTGTGGTGAAGATTCAAAACCAAATTAGCTATTTTCCCACAGGAAAAAACCTCCTGCCTACACTCATCCTATCACATGACAAGGAATACATTTTAATCTTCCAGTTGCTCGGGCCAAAAACCATGTGTATTAATGAAGTATTTCTGCACCACCCACTATCTTAACAGACACAAGTATGACCTCACTGTTTCTGTAGGGGAGGTGCTGGGCAGGGCTGCCTGGGCCCCTGTGTATAGCCTCTCGCAGGTTTCTAACACAGTTT
This sequence comes from Scalopus aquaticus, assembly GCA_004024925.1. Classification (NCBI taxonomy): domain Eukaryota; kingdom Metazoa; phylum Chordata; class Mammalia; order Eulipotyphla; family Talpidae; genus Scalopus; species Scalopus aquaticus. The sequence goes on from PVIJ01018832.1 coordinate 5,152, forward strand.
CAGCAGGTGCCGCGATCTCATCTAGAAGCTCAACAGAGGACAGTTCTCCTCCAGGTTCCTGGGGTTGGTAGCAGGATTCAGTGTCTTGGACTGAGGGCCTCAGTTCTCAGCTGACTGTTGATCAAGCCCTACAAGGTAGGGGCCTCCCTGGTTGCGCAAAGGGTTAATCATGAGTTCGATCCCCAGCCAGGGAACTTCCCACATGGCACAGCAGACCTCTCCTGCCTCTCCCACTGTTCCCCTCAGCAGTGCACTTCAGTCAATCAGCCTGTTCTGCTCCCCACTCTGTCTCTGGCGAATCCTCTCACCACCTCACACCTCTGGCCTACACCCCAGCTTGTATGCATAAATAAACAAATCTTTAAAAAAAAAACCTACAAGGTAGCTTGCTTCACAAGTCACACAAGCTAAGAAGGCAGCAGAGAGATTCTTATAATTTTTTGTAAACCAATCCTAGAAATGACCTCCCATCAATGTTGCCGTCTACTATTCGTTAGAAACAAGTCACTCAGTCCAGCCCAGATTCAAGAGGAGAGGAATTACACAAAGACATGAGTGCTAGAAGCAGGTTCATGGGTCCCATGTCATACTGGAGTCACTTTCAACTTCTCTCACAACCTATATCCCATCCACCAGATAACCCAACAGACCCTTCAATATAAAAGACCCAGAATCGGGAAGTTGTTTGTTCAAACGTCACCCAGTCAGTGATATTTGATCAACCCCCTTGATATCGCAGGCAACCTGTTAACACACATATCCCCATCCCTATTCTTAGCTTTTCTGTACAGCACTGTTCGCCATCACATAGTCTACATTACTTTATTGAGGCTTAGAGAAGGTTATGGAAACATGCAGGGTGTCAGCTGAGAAATCATTCAGTGGTATGTTCTATCTTGCCTTGAATACATAATTTAAAAAATGATAAACTAAGGAAACAGGGAAAGCTTTATTCAAAGATTTGCAATGATTCTGTCCTCTACGTCCATACAGGTGTGGACTCTGTTGGTTTTTCAAAGTGTTCTTGTTGTTTCACCAGATTCCCAGAACGAACCCACCACAGTTCTACCTCATTACTACACCAAAATCCAGAAGGGACTGATCGGAGGGAGAAAGCTCCACTTCAGCTTCAAAATTCTAGGTGGTCTCTAATGTAGCCTTGAAAACCACACTGCTGGGTGTCCTGGGCTAAAACCCCAGGGAACATTCTGCCAAGAGAGCCCTGACTCCAAAGCCCCCGCCCACCAGGAATGGGTGGCCTGTCACGGTGGACAACAGTGGAAGGCAGCCCAGGACAGAGGAACCAGGGGGGCTTTTGCCTAAATTCCAAGGCCAGGAGGCTCAAGGGGCTCTTTGTGAAGCAGTTTCTCAAACTTTTCCACATCAGTACCCCTTACAGCAGATGAAAATGAAGCTCAACTTTTGGGGCTTGGGGGTCCAGTCTAAATGAGCCAAGAAGCCAGTAATGCATGTTATTTTTAATTTTCTACCAAGAAATCACCAGATTTACCATTTTCTGTATTATGGACACTATTTTTTCTTCTAAAGGAGATTTTTAAATCCCTAGATTGCCCATTTTTCTCAGTAACATGGCTGTATTTATTTAATATAAATATAATCCTTTAAATTACCTATAAATGTCCTAAAATTTTCTTTCCTTTCTTTTTGGTCAGCAAATGCAGTGCTAAAGTATCAAGCCTGTAAATTCTAGAAAATTTGGGCTGAATGAGAGTACAGGAGGCAGATTCGGGACCCAGGAGCTTTTCTTCCATGGCCCCTGATCAACAAAGGCTTAAAGGGAGGATCTACTTACTCAGGGGTATTTTCCTATTTTTTCCTGTCAGCAGGCTCAGCATTCATGGATTCTACTTCATCCAGGGATGCAGCACACGCACCTCTTTGGGGTTCCCACCCTGGGACATTCCATTAGCAACCTCAACCTGCGAGAGCAAGGCACATGGGCCTGACAGTGGACTTTAAGGGGCTCTGAACCCAGTTTCTCTGTGTTTTTACCTTGGTTGAAAAAAAAGGCTTACAAAGGAAATTTTCCTTGAACAAAGATGACTGATTCTTTCGTTCCTGTTTTATCACCTATTTGTCACCTGTAAGTGAACTAAGCCTCCCAAGATTCCATCTCCACAATCAACTCCAGTCACTCAAGTCTCAAATGTCGTTGTCATCCTGTCAATCTTGTCACGTGCAGTTAAAGCAATAAAATAAAATAAAATTTGCACTAATTCAAGCTTTGGGAAAAATTCTACTAAAGTAAGTGAATCTGGGGGATTGGCTTTCAAAAGCAGGTCAAATACCAAATCTCTTTTTCCCAACTCATCCATGAAAATTATCTTTTCTTCATTTTTTTTAACTTTTATTTTATTCCTCATTATTTAATTATTTTTATTGAAGTAATGTCAGCTTACAACACTGTCTATATTTTAGGGGTTCACCCCTCTTCAAATGTATGTGACCCCCCCACACCCATCACCAAAAGTCCAACAACCCTCCACTAAATTTACCCTTTGTCCTAAAGCCTACTTAATCCTGCTGGAAGAAAAATAATTCCACCCCAATTTCAACCCCTGAACACTGGGACTGCCTCTTCCCCAACAAAGGCAGCAAATATCTGTGTAAAAAAACATTAAAGTCAAGACCTTTTTTAACATGAAGCTGTGGGAAAAGGGGAGTGACCACACTTTCATTTCGACTCTTTCCAAGACTTGAACTCAATGAGAAATTGAGAGCAACTTCCCCCTAGGCGGAGCCCAGGTACAATGAGGCAGTGCCTGCTGGGGGCCCAGGGGAGGCGTGACCTCGTGACCTCCAGGCCCTTTCAGCTCCATCCACTGCCCTTCTGCCTGTCACAGAACTGACCTTGCCTGTGCAACACGTTTGCACTATTTTTTATCCTAGTCAATGCTCTGTTTGCTCAAATACAAATCTGGTTGGAAATTCCTCACCAGTGAGGATCTGACACAGCAAATCTACACACTTCTAAGATTTATTTATGTATGCATACAAGAGCTGGGGTACAGGCCAGAGGTGTGGGGGGTTAGAGGATTCACCAGAGACAGAGTGGGGAGCAGAACAGGCTGATTGACTGAAGTACACTGCTGAGGGGAGCAGTGGGAGAGACAGGAGAGGTCTGCTGTGCCATGTGGGAAGCCCCCTGGCTGGGGATCGAACTCGCGCTGCAGTGGCTGCAGATAGCTACAGATAGCTACATGGTGTTGAGGCTTAACCCCTTGCGCCACCAGGGAGGCCCTCTACACACGTCTTTACGAGAGCCTGTCTTTCAGCATCAGGACCTGGACCCTGGCACCAGGTGCCTGCGCTGGATTCCCACCCTACACCACCAGTCTCTGGCTGTGTGATCCTGCAGTCTCAATGCCTCGGTTTGCTTATCTGTAAAATGGGTCTAACAAGGAAAAGGATTTAAATGAGTCTCCGCATCTCAAGTGTTAATGCTAGAAAGTGCTCGCATTTTTCTAGAAAATGCTAGAAAGTGCTATGTCTCAAGTGTCAATGCTAGAAAGGGGGCGCTGTCAGTACATTTCATGTAAGATGTCATCAATTTAAGAAGCAGCAGGATTTTATCTACTGACGCTGCCTGTTAACCATGATGCATTTTTGCAGATACAAAGAAAGATAAATTTCTTTCCTCTTAAAATTACTTTAGACTTACTGAACATACTCAGTGACTTCATTGAACACATTCCATGTCACCCCTGGGCATAGCTAAGAAAGAAAAAAGAGAAAGTAGAAAAAACTGGTTGAGCTATTCTCAAAACTTTTTCACATAGCCCAACCCTTCTTGGTGATTTTCAACTCGCTGTTGTCAATGTTGATATTTTTCAACCCGAAGTCACCCTCTGGGCAACCAGTGACACTGATGAGGACAAGATTCTCTCAAGGGTGCCACACTTAGGGTTTGACAGAGACGTCAGGCAGTGTCACGGCCTGCGTTGGAGACAGTAAGACACTGATTGCAAGACACGTCCCAGTTACATGGCAGCTGAAAGTGTGTGTGGAGCGCAGGCTTGCACCTGAGGAGCGATGAAATCTGTAAGTATCATTACCTTCTCTTAAGCAGACCCCGCGGGGCCTCCCTGGTGGCGCAGCGGTTAGGTGCTGCGCTGTGGAGCTGTCAGCAGCAGTGACGCAAGTTCGATGCCCGGCAAGGAGATTTCCACATGGTGGGGCAGACCTCTCCTGCCTCGCCCGCTGCTCCCCTCAGCAGTGTGTTTCTGTCCATCTGCCTGTTCTGCTCCCCATTCTGTCTCTGGTGGTACCTCTCGCCGCCCCACGCCTCTGGTTTGTACCCCAGCTTGTGTGCATAAATAAATAAATCTTTAAAAAAAAATAAGTAGAGCCCACGAAGCTTATTAAAATGGGTCCATTATCCAAGGTCATGCCTTCATTTAATTTTACAGAGCCATTAACCTCAGCCAGGAGCTTGCCCAAGGAATTCTGAAAGGAAATATCAATCATTCATGTGTTGGAGTCTGCATTTGAAGGAGAAAGAAACTCGGTGCTGTCTCTGGTAGACCACCTCTCCCCTAGATTAAAGCTTACAGCACTGCGGGATGAGTGTCATTGTGAACCGCATGTGACAGACGTGAACCTGAGGCTCAGAAAGGGTAAGTAACTTTCTCTAGGTGGTACAGCTGGTGAATGGTTGAGCCAGGATTTGGACTTAGTCCAGAATCCGGCAGAGAGGCTGCACAGGACAAGCCCAAGGCATTAAGTGACAGAGGCAGGACAATCTCTAGAGGGCTCTTCTGGAAGTATAATTAATAAGGGGGAGGGACCCTGTGTCTGCAGGGACTGGAGCTGGTAGGGGTGTGGCCTTGAGAAGCCAGGCCTGAAAGGGGATCGCGTCTCGTCAGGATTTGGCTGCAGGCCTGGCCAGCAGAGCCTCCGGGGCTCTTGTCTGGTATGGGCAGACGGTGTCACCAGCAGCTCTTCGGACAGCTTTCTCGGTCCTCCCCAAACCTCAGCGCCTCTGTCTGCAGGAAAGTCTAGGGAAGTGTTGCACACTCTGCCAGGCTAGAGCTCCCGGGGTCTTCACAGGCTCTAGATTCCAGAGTTCATTCCAGTGAAAGGATAAAATGCCCCACAGACCTGTCTTGCCCAGCTCAGCTTCTTGGACCCGCCCTTGGCCACCGCCAGCAACTGTGCGTTCTGAGCGCCACCTAGTGGCACCCAGGGTCTGCAGTGGTTCTGCTCACCCTGGGCAGGAGAGACACCCTCAGGTCTCCCTCCCCGGAAGCTTAGGTGACTTAGCAGGTCTTCAGCCGGCTAAGGTGGCAGGTAAGTGCCTGGACACGTTAGAGCAACCGAGGCCAGCTGGTTTCCTGATGCTCTGTGCCTTTACGTTGGGGCTGGCCCATCCTAAGCTCGACCTAACAGTCCAGGATGCTGAGTTTGGGTTGACTCAGAACGATGCTTTTCCTCAGGTATCAGCTCTGGGACCTGAATGAGGGCAGGGAAGGCACGTGTGGGAATCACCAACTCATTTCAATGTGAGAGGAACTAATAGGGGCAAGTGAATTTTTAAAACTTTAGAGAACGCACATTATTTGACAACATAGATAAAATGGACCAATTCCTTGAAACACACAAAAGACTACAACTCACTCAGTATGAATAAGGTGATTTGAATATACCTGCAACTGTTAAGGGAATGGAATTTTTAATTGAAAAACTTCCACGAAGGAGTCGCCAGACTCAGGTGGTTTCAC